>CAJUYG010004623.1:0-14470 GCA_910591675.1 Galerucella calmariensis
GTAATACAAAGCAATGCAACAAAATATTGTTT
This sequence comes from Galerucella calmariensis, assembly GCA_910591675.1. Lineage (NCBI taxonomy): Eukaryota > Metazoa > Arthropoda > Insecta > Coleoptera > Chrysomelidae > Galerucella > Galerucella calmariensis. The sequence goes on from CAJUYG010004623.1 coordinate 33, forward strand.
ACAACATGAAAATATGAATAAAATATTAATAGTATATCACAAGATTCCGCATCTCAATTATAAAACTTGAATAAGAATACCAATACTCCACCTTCTCCTATAGGTACATACCCAGTTTGTTCCTTGGATACAAATGAGGAAATCTAAAAGTGCTCAACATTTTTTCTGCCGACGCAGGGAAAATTTTTGCAAGAAATGTACTGCTGCGACTATCTATAAACTTTGTTACCGAAACGAGTTTCGAACATATTATCAAGTAACAATTATTTGATTTTGATTTCATTCAATATTTTTTGTTGTGTATAGGATGTTCCAGTCAAAACTTCTCCCAGTTCCACCTGGATCTCCACCTCATTTCCAATCAACTGTTAGAAATCATCTAAGTAGCAATCTTACTCAACGATGGATTGTCAAAGGAAGTGATTTTGAAGGGGCACCAAGAAGTCCTGAGTATAAATTTATTTTATTGTTTGGGGACATATGAAGTCCCTAGTTCATGAAATTAACCCAAAATACGAGCTCTGGAGGAAAATACAAAATGCGGCTCACTTTGTAAGGGGACAGAATAATTTTTCCTTTGAAGTTCGAAACTCCTTTATCGAAAGAATTGAAAAAGGTATGGGAAAAGGAGGCAACGTGAAACATTTGATTTTAGTTAGTTTGCTTTTTCATGTGACATTGTTTTCAATCATGCTTCATCCTTAAAACAAAAGCCTCATGTGTTTCAAATCCGTTACTTGAAATAACCTTCAGATAGTCTGAACTCTTCAATTGCGATTTTCTCGAGAACGGGAGAAAATATCGTCTCCTAACAGGAGTACCAAAATAACACGGGGAAGATGCTTATGGCATATTTCCTAATCAAAATCACTGAAAAGTTTCGTCAAACGGTTTCATCTTCAGAAATCCTTTACTTAGTGCCTCCTGTAACATAATGTGCAGTAGTACATGAAATAATATTTCTTGTGAAAAGTATGCCACTGTGCCGATTTTGGTAGCTATTGGTGAATGTATACATTATTAGCCAAAGTCGAAAAAAAAGCTCAACTTTAGCGCCCTTTTTTTTCCGCAGTCATAGGGCATACTTAGTCGTTTCGCTATATTATGGTACAATCTGCCCTTCGCCTGTGTCTCAATAGTTATGACTCGGCCTGTATATGAACAGGATGAGTTATGAGGAACTTTAAATACTTCTACTAAATGTAAAGTCCCGGCTTTGGTGAACTTAATTTAGGAATTAGTAATTAATATATACGATATATGCGACAATGTTGTCCCACTTTCATTCAAGTTTTAGTGAGCGACCAAATCAACCAAAAATAGAATGACGTATCACATCACTTTGGGGCATAATTTTTGATGAATAATGAATTAAATTGATTGAATAGTCAAACCTCATGTATGTGTTAATGTTTGTTGATTGTGAATGAATGAAAATTTTTGTCAGATGATAATACATTGTATCAAGTGTACCTAATGAAATTGATATTTTATACACAGTCATTATTGCCCTTACACTTGAAGATATTTCACAGTTGCATAATATATATATATATATAAAAATCCTGGAAAAGTATCTCTTGATAATTATGAATCAAGATATACAGGATTATAGGTAAATTTTGTTTTTTCGATTGAAAGAATTGAAGAAGGAGATAATGATCAGAAATCCCCCACTTTACCAGTCACTAATAACCACAAATCTTCCTCTAAGGGTAAAACCAAACGACAAAGGATTCAAACATCTTTAGAGCTATCAAAACAAATGATAGATCAAGTGGAACACAAAAATAATATCACCAATGAATATTATATTGAAAAAATGGAGTATCTAGAACACAAAACCAAGCATGAAGGAAAAATTAAGGAAGTAGCTCAATAAAATTTGAAAATAGCTAAAGAAAATCTCAAGATTATGAAGGATAATCTTAGAGTTAACTCTTAAATTCTAAATGTCTCTCTTCCACATGAAAAGTACTATAGATTCCTTTTTTCCAAAAATATCTAGTTGGGTTTCACTGTTATTCTTCAATGAATTAGTTTGCTTTATTTTTGATACATATTTATTGTATATTTTATAACAATATATTAGTTTAAGTTTCATGTTTTATAGATATAAATATAAGTATTTTTGTTCTCAATGTAGTTGATTGAAATATTTTATCTGTGGGGAAGATTGAAGGATTTAGCGTACCAAACTCATCAACCACGCGAGACGATATGCAACAGCGCATTAGAAACGCTATAAATAGTATATCAGATTTAAGCAACCGATATGTCGAAGCTTGCTAGATTACATATTTGTGTGGAAAACGATGAAAAACAATTTGAACATTCAATTGGACATCAAGTTCCAATGTCCAAGATTTCTGTATGATCTTTCTTCCCCGTATTCAATTTTAAGTTATAATACAGGGTGTCAATACTATACTCACTTATGTTTATGCGTTTTTATTCATATCTCGAGTTCGACAAAAGCTATCAACATGTAGTTTGCGCCGTTTTGTTGAGAATTTGATCCAGTCTCATTATAATTTACAATTGAACATCTTTCAAGAAAACAAATTTCAATTTTTTTCATTCGAAAGTACCCTCTACCTATGACAATTGAAACTTAATGCCTTAGTTTCATAGCAGATGTAATCAATTCATCTACACTCTTTCTATTGACACTTATTTCGTTAAGTTCGGTTGATTCAAACCAAAGTTATGGGTATTTATCCACAAATACTTCCCACTTTCCCCCACCCTTTATTTGAAAAAATAGAATAAAAAGTACTTGAACAAATTTGTGCGAAATTCAGGCCTTTTTCCAGTTCACTTATTTAACACTGGGTATAATTGGGCGTATTTCACAAAAAACTGGTTATAAAATTTTTCTTCACAGGTTACGCCCTCTAGCGGTTAACCTAAAAAGTAATTCTCAACAATTTTTCTTGTGTACTTTCCCTAAAGAATTATTTTCCTAAAGTTATAACATGAATAGTTTCATATATATAGCCGAGAGATCGGCTTATTGGACCACCCGGTACAGCAAAGGAAAGTTGGCTAACAAGTCCAGCGATAAACTATAATTGCATCATTTTTCTAGTTACACCCCGTGATTAACTCCACCAAATACTTTTTGAGAGTCTGTATCAACATAATTCACCGACTCCGTGAACAGCATTTGATCTACGAACATAGACCCGTGTTGATCGACAATTTTATTTTCAACATGACATACAAACAAGAATATGAAACTTGCTAAAGAAGTTCAGCTGCGGCACAGAATATTTTCACTCCCTTGTAGTTTCCAATATCACGTTTCCCACAAGATCTATGGATTGGAGTGTATTGATATGAATTTTAATTATTTCTGTTTTTGTTATTTCAATTTCAATCGATTCATTGAATGATATACTTATTTAGTGATATCATACAACACTCACTTTTTTTTATAGGAGATCTGCATCTCAGGCTTGGCTTCATGGACCTAATATTCACTCATAACGTTTTCGGGTAGCTGCACTAGTGCGCACTGGGTGCACTCTTGTGTTTTCGGTCAAAAGTTTAGTGCGCACTCTGTCAGTTGTAGATGACTTTGGGTGAAGATCGGGGCAAGTCAATATTGTACCCAGTGCACCTTTTTCTGCACCGAGTTTACTGGAAACTGAGAGGTTTTAACACCGGAATTCATTTGTCAACAGTAACATTCTTGAATTATTGTTATGCTTTTTAGTTGAACTTTATATGTTCATATCGGAAGATGACCAGAAATCCAGCGAAATATTCCAAGTTTTTTGAACTGGATTAAACATTTCTGGATATTTCGTCGGAAGAGAGTGATGATGAGAAAAAAATTAGCATCAATTGCAGCAAGAACAATAAAACTCCAAAAAGTTTATTATGAGGTTATGGCCGTTATGGATGCACAGAAGACAGAACACTTTCATCATACAATACGGTTTGTTTGTTTTATTATTTACCACTGCACCAAGAAATAATGTCGTGTTCGTTTACTTGTGCACCTCTTCAGCACAACAGGCAGCACTGATGCGGTGCAATTTATACCTGCACTCGAACGGTGCGCACTAGACTGATTTGCCCGAAAACGCTATTAGTTTCTTAATTAATTCATGTTTAAAAAATAATAATTTTGTTTCATTTGAATTATAATCTCTTTATATTAGATAAACTATTATTGGGCCGGTCCTATGTCCTTGCCCTTGAATAACTGAACTATCTAACAGTGAAATAGTTTTGCCAACTTGACTGGGAGAAAAACTCCTCCGATTGAAATCATGGAATGTCATTTCAATTTATTCAAGGAAATACGGCGTTCTTATGCAAAATTGTTAAATAAGGCCGCGTCCACATTATGTCGATCGGCAAATCTCATTCGACACGTCAGTATATGTGGACGTGTTGACCGACATACATCGCCGCGCCATTAACAAAACTGGAAATATTTTGAATTGGTTGGGCTTCATTACAATTTTCAATTATGAGTGATGCAGAAGATACTGTAGTGGCAACTGCTGCTGCAATTATTATTGCAGTCGTTGGAAACCAGCAGCAGCGTTTTCGTTGCGCTCGAAGATATTGGGTACGACCCAGCCTCGTCAACGGTAGGAAAATATATCACACACAGGAATTTATAAGGGATTTACTGCTAGATGAGGTTGATGAGTTTAACCTGGAATACAGATACGATGCGGGCTTCAGAAACTTTTTTAGAGTAAAGAGTACCGATTTTGAAAATTTGTTGAGAATGATTGCAGCGGGCGCCTTGCATTAACGCTACGATTCTTAGCTACTGGAGATTCATACACATCACTGGGCTACCACTTGAAAATTTCGAAGCAAGCGATCTCTAGTATCGTACTATCAGTCTGTAATGCCCTGGTAGAAGCGTTCCGAGATTTTGTCAAGGTAGGAAAAGTATAACTAAATTTATGTACTCGCATTCAAGACTTTCCATTCATTTACTTAAACTGACAACATTTTGATCTTCAGAAATATATATTATACCAAGTTTCATATGGGTCTTCTTGAGCTGTTCTTATGTTATTCTTGAGTTATTCATAGAGAAAGAAGCTGGTCGTCAAATTCAGTTGCGGAAATGACATTTTTCCTTGTTGAGGTATGAGATGGAGCAGGCGAAGGTAACGGTGAGGTATAGAATGAAGATGAATGTGATGAAGTTAAGGTCTGTGTGAATGGCGGAGATTGAAAAGTTGGCTGTCCATGAAAAATGGGTTGCGAATTGTGAGGAGATAAAAAAATGGTTGTCCATGAAAATTGGCTTGAAAATTGTAAGGAATTTAAAAAGTTAGCCGTCCAGAGAAATTGGGTTGCGAATTGTAAGAGAAATGCCCCATCTCTGCCTCAAATGATACATTATCAATAATCTGTTGTGCCCCAAATCTTGCTTGTGTTGAGGTAATGTTTCCCAGCTTAATGGCCACCTGTTCTTCATGTAATGTATATTCATCTTTGACATTCTTCCTTGTTTGAATCGCCCCCAATAGAACCGCCTCATTATTGATTGGAGCATTAGTAGCAGAAGATGGACTTACTTTACTTTTGGGGAAGTGAATATTTTTCCAGTATGTGTGTCCGTAGCTACAACACTGTCTCCCGCGTTTAATGACCACCCTGCATCATCCACGTTCCTTTTATTATCATTTCCGTTTCCGTTTTCGTTGTTCTCTGTATGTTCGTTGTCTTCTGTATGTTCGTCGTCCTCTGTATGTGGTGAACCCTGGAATTAATGTACCGCATGAATACAATCTTGAAGCTATCAGCTTTTAGTTATCATTTTTTCAATTCAACTTTATTTTCCTTTTCACAGATGCAGCAAAATACAGAGGAATGAGAATGTGTTGCTGAATTGTTCAATGAAAAGTGGACCTATCCCAACTGTGTGGGCTGCATAATAAGGTATCACATAAAAGCATATTCAACTACCGATTTAGTAGAGCTGAAAGACCATTCGGTATAATGTCTTCCAGTTTTCTTATATTTAAGAAACCAATGATATTGAAGCCAGATACGGCAACAAAAGTGACATTGGCAACAATATATTTACATAACTATTTGAGAGAAGACGGATCAAAAATGTTCACTGTTCCTTTGGGATACTGGATACGGAAAGTTCTGACAGTGGAGAGGTTATTCAACAAGCCAAATAAATGACTTGCCCACTGTTCCAAGAAGAAGTTGCACTGACGCTTAGACTATTAGGAATACATTTTTGTACTACTTTGTCTCCGGCCAAGGCAAAGGACCATTTCGATACGACATGTGATTTGATGGTTATGAATTACAAATGTCCTGCAACCCAACTTTTGTATTTGTATTTAAAAAAATAAATAGTTTAATCTCTACTTTTTAATAAAACTCAAATTGGAAAATAAAAATAAATGTGTCTGACTTTTTACCTGCCTGTTTATTGACCAATTTACCTTCGTATCCCAAGTGTTCGTTAGTAGGTTTTTATCGGCCTGAAACATAATCATTTTGTATGCAAACCACTTGCTTATGTACACATCATCTGCGCCAGTCCCAGTTTTTCTTGACTCTTTTTCTTTCTTTCTTTCTTTATCCAGCAAACTGGCTTTGCAAATTTTTTATCTTCTTTCCAGCTTCCTGTTTGCCAATTCCAAAAGAAACTGCAATTTCAGTAAGTCCATCATGCCTTTTGTTTTTATTTTTATACTTTTTGTCACTAGGGTTCCACAATACAGCCCACTTTTCCGCACTCTTTATAGTGCGGAAAGAGTCATTTTTCCGCACCAGTGCAGAAAGTAATTTTGTTGATTTTTGGGGGAGTATACTGACATTTGAACATTCGAAATATATATTTGTATGATTGTAGTCTACCAAATTACTGAGAAATTAATAAATTGATTATAATTCTGCTATAATTTTTAATAGAAAAACGTGTTTTTTGGTATTTTCCAATAACTTCTTAATGGCCATCGCCATGGTATGAATGTCAAATAATAATAATTGATATGTTTATATGTATTTAACAATAAATATTTCTTCATGTTAACTTTTGGGTAATTTTCCGCATGCTAGTAGGAAAAATAGTGTACCTAACACGTGTGTAAAGTGACTTTTCCGCACGCTATTGCTGGCCGAACTCCGCTAAAGCGTAGTTCGACCATCTGCTATAGCGTGCGGAAAAGTATCACTTTCCGCACTAGTTATGTGAACTACTATTCCCGAAAATTTGTAATGTTCTTAAACAAAGTAAAATAATTTGAGCTCAACAAATTCACCCCAAAGTTCAATTTTAAACTAGCATTATGTCATGTCAATATTTGTTTTCTGGATGTCCGATATATCAAAATCTCCAAATATGAATGTACTATTAATGCTACTGATATTACTAGTTCTTATTTCAACCATTGAAGCTTCAAAGTAAGAAGGTTGCTGATGATCAAAACATAAAGTTTCAAAATTCTTTTCCATTGCTATAAGAACTCCTCCCCACCCTAGATTCATTTGTAAATATTCAATCTCTGTTCGCTCTTATTGAATTATATACGTCCTAATAAAAGACCAATTCCCTATCTGCTACAGACTCATGAAGCCATGTTTCTGTACCTATTATTATGACATAATTACTCTCCAAGACATTTTTGTAGGAGTCCAGTGCTGTTGTATTGAGTCCCTGATAATTTATATGAATGTTCGGATCTTGACACATAAGTTATACTATAAGTTGGATGAGTAAATAGTTATTTTCCTAACTAGTGCGGAACGTGATGCTTTCCCGCCCGCGACTGCAGTTGACCCGAACGACGCGAGGCAGAGTTCGGGCAAGCGGTCAAGGGCGGGAAAGGCATTTTACGCATGAGTTAGGAACATTATTTTCTCTACGATCGTATATATATATATATATATATATATATATATATATAAAAAAGTATACCAAACCATTTTTCAAAAGTTACTTTATTTCAACATAGGTACATATACAAAACTTTAGCCAAAAACTATTTTTATCATTATTATAAAAATTAATATTAGAAACACAATTTGTTGCATTCTGTAAATTACTTAAAATTGCCGGTCCAGTGGAGTTATTTGGTGTTAACTGGTAAGTAACGTTGATGAGGATGGCATCAGTTGCAGGTCACATATTGATGACGATGAAGGTGATGGCAACGGTTTCAAGTCATTTGTAGATGAAAGAATTTCATTTGATATATTTTTCTTATATCAAACCCGGGTGGTTTGATAGTTGTTTTATGACACTACTTCAAAATATCCATTATTTTATGATTTTCAAAAAATTAAAAATGCAACAAAGGTCAAAATTTGCATAATTTTACTTTCACACTTTCAAAACTAGAATGCATGCGGAAAAGTGGGTTAAAACGCACGGTCTTAGAAAAAGCAATTATAGCACATCAGTCCCAAATTCCAATCTTCTAGTTTGATTTTTCTGTTTCACAAATACTTTTCTACTAAGAATACATACATTTTAAACAAAGTATAATTATTGTAGTTTGTTAGGTGTTCATAAACAGATTATTATTTTTTTTACCTTGTAACAATCGTATATCAAGTAATTCGTTAGCGTACTGAAAATTCAAAGAAAGTTGGTCGAGGACCATTTAAGACAGCAATTAGACATAATAATGGATGTTCCAAATTTCTCTTTATCATATGAGGCATGCAAAATTTGGTACAAACGATTTCTGTTTCCAGGACAATGACTTATATTGCACATTATAATTTTTTTATACATTGAATATTTGTAACATCTTTAGGTTAGAGTATTTTTAGGTTAGGTATTTTCTGTATTTCCGAGGAAACTGTGGAAGAATCGGCCACTTGGCCTAACAGTTCTCCTATTATTCACTCACTTGTGTTTTGATGTAACTTGAATGGTGAATAATAAATGTATTATTATTATTATTATTATTATTATTATTATTATTATTATTATTATGCACCTAAACAACTCCAAACAACGAAAATGTCAAATTATCACAGCCTACTAAAATACAATCGAAATTTCAATATGTATTAATAAGTGGTTGAAGGGTAGAGAACGAAATTGATTTATCGATGTTTCTTGTTTAGTTTTGCTTAATTTAGTTTAATTTATGTTTGGCCCCACTTTGCAGTTTCTCAAATCTAAATCAAAATAAAATTGAACTATGTATCACCGTAGCTTTGTATTTTGAGCAAAAGTGAAACAAAATTTTGATGATATGAAACAATGACAAAATCGATAAATCATTAAAAAAATATATACAGGGTGATGTTTTAGTATTATACAAAACAGTGTGTACCTTATGAAAGCCGATTCGGAAATGGATAAAACATTTGTTTTGTTAAAAATATAGCGGTACTAATTATTAAAAGTGTAATTTTTGTACGAAAAATTATATTCTTGCAAGAAGATTATATTTTTTGAAATTCATGCTGCTAAAGTTTCAATTTATAGTTAAATTTGATTTACTTGTTAGAAATTGAGCAATCGTGTGAGGTGAAAAATAAATACGCCATTTCTGTTGTCTATTTATGAGAGTTTTGAAAATCCATATACAGGGTGAAATTTTTCATATGGACAAAACAAACTTATTTTCCAAGACCTGATTTTTTTTTAGTTTGAATAAATCAGTTAATTAGGTGATAGTAGTGTAACGTTTCACCAAAATATGAGACAAATGGAAATTACCGTTCAAAAGTTATGATTAAAAGGAATATCAGTCAAAATTCACAATTCCCCCTGTATATTATTGTTACGAACGATGAATTCGACCTTTCTGGAAAGGTTCTTTCGCAGGTAATATCCAGACTGATCTGGAAATGTACCAGGCCATACAATGGTTTATCGCGAATTTTCTAGAGATTCGAAGGACTATATATATACGCGGATTTTCGAGTGAATGAGGTTCAGTATACAGTGAATCGGTAAACAGTTTCAGTATACAGTGAGTGAACAGAAGTGAATATAAATAGTGTTGAAAATAAATTAGGACAATTATTATACCGTGTGTAGATAAATTAATAGATATTAAGTAGTGTGTATATAAATTAAGATTATTATAGTGTTCAAGTGTTTCTTTAATAAATCGATAGTAATTAGCCATAGTAAGTGTATAATTTTATCCCACGGTAAAAACTGTTTAAGTAAATAAGAAAAACATTACATTGGTGTCAGGTGTGGGGTAATATAAATAAATAATTACGTAAAAATGGCTAAGAGACTATGTGACCTGAAAGTGACGGAACTAAAAGCAGAATTAGAAAATCGCGAGTTAGAAACGTCCGGAAAGAAGAGTGAATTGGTTGAAAGACTGGAAATAGCACTGGAAAATGAAGACTTGGATCCAGAAACATTCTTATTCAATGACGAGTCTTCCACCATAATCTCGTCAATATCTGCTATGAACGAGAAGATTTCTACTATGGAGGACGACATTTCTGCTAATATGGACGAGAAGATTTCTACTATGAAAGACGATATTTCTGCCGATATTTTGTCAATAAAAAATGACATTACCGCTGTCGAAAATAAAGTCGAACATAAAATTTCGTCCCTAAAATCAGATATGGAGAATAAAATAACAACAATGGAAGAGAAAATTCAGGAGTTAGAGAGAAAAATGGCAGACTCAAGAACTCAAGACATGCCAGCAGATGGAAAGAAGATCGAGCAAATAAAACCCTGCAAGCCAGAAACACTCCCCAAGATAGAAGATATTGGCAGTTTTGCACGAGTCAAGGCCCCAACGTTCGACGGAAAGATGTCGTGGACCAACTATGTAAAACAATTTGAAGCAGCCGCTAGAGCGAATAATTAGTCAGACAGGGAGAAGGCAGTGAACTTGACCATCGCGCTTCGGGGAGATGCCTTGGATGTGCTTCAGACGATACCTCTTGAAGAAACGGATGACTTCGAGCAGCTGAAGAAGAGGTTGGACATGCGATATGGTCACGAACATCTAGAACACTTGTACCAATCTCAAATGAAGAATCGAAGACAGAGACGTGATGAAACCCTTCAAGAGTATGAAGTGGATATTGCCCGACTAGTCCGATTTGCTTATCCATCAGCACCAGAAAACATGATGGAATGTCTAGGCATCCAGGCCTTCATTGATAGCTTACGTGACCCTGATATGCAGAGGACGCTTCGTTTAGCCCATCCCAAAACATTGGTCGATGCATTGACTGCTGCTCTTGAATATGAAGCAGCCACGAAGGCATCATATAAAGTTAGGACCATTCAAAAAGAGGGTGACGAAGATAAATTTGAGCAGTTAGTCAACTTGATAAAAAGCATGGTAGAACGAAAGCCAAGGAAGATTAGATGCTGGAATTGTGGCGAGCTAGGACATGTGCGCAGCTCGTGTAAGCGACCTAGAACTCCAGCAAACCAAGAGCCCCAGTCCCAGGAAAACTAGATTGGGTCGGCCACGAGGGGGCAGCACCGACCCAGGATCGTTCCAAAGACCCTCTCATACTGATAGCCTCTCTCAGATGCCGTAATGACAGTGTATATGTGGATGGCGGAGTGAATGGCAAGAAATATACTCTGCTGGTGGATACTGAAGCAACTAGAACCATTATACGGCCGGAGATAATAAAATCTAAGAAGCTTCTGCCAACGAGGCTGCGACTCCGCACCGCAACAGGGGAGAGACGCAAATCCAATTGGGAATTGGTGAAGAAAAATTCACGCATACGGTAATCGTAGCTGACATCGAAGAAGACGTGATTCTGGGAATGGACGTAATGAATTTACATGGTTTCCAGTTGGACTTTAATCATGGAAGAAGGTACACCGGTTATGATGGAACCTTGGAACCACGACGAAGAGGTTGGTAAAGGAGTGCTAATTGGAAAAGGACTGGTTACGTCAGCGAAGGAGATCCCAGTACGTGCTATAAACGTAAACGATTACCCAATTACCCTCAATAAGGAAACCAGAATTGGATGTTGCACACCGGTGACGTCTGTAGTTCGTCAAACAACGACAACCGACAATTCTAATGACAGATTCGAAGAGATATTGTCAATAGCTGGCCAATCCTTGAATCGAGCTGAGAAAAGAAAAATGAGAGAATTCCTCTTGCAGTATCGAGACCTATTCGTACCAAAAGGAGGGAAGACTGGTAGAACATCAGCCGTCAAACACAAAATCGATACTGGTAATGCCAAGCCAATTAAACAATCAGCTCGAAGGCTACCGCAAGCGAAGAGAGAGGAAGCTGAAATAATAATTAAAGAGATGGAGGAAGAAAAAGTAATACAACCATCTACTAGTCCATGGGTGTCTCCAGAAGTGCTCGTCAAGAAAAAGGATGGAACTACCAGATTCTGCGAGGACTATCGCCAGCTGAATAACGTGACGAAAAAGGACAGCTATCCTCTGCCTCGGATCGACGATACGCTAGACACTTGGGCTGGCAGTAAAATGTTTTCCACTTTGGATCTGAAGTCCGGCTATTGGGAAGTAGAAATGGATCCAGAAGACAAAGAGAAGACTGCTTTCACTACCGGATCCGGATTATGGCAGTTCAACGTCATGCCCTTCGGGCTCTGTAATGCGCCCGCGACATTTGAAAGACTCATGGAAAATGTATTGAGAGGGTTTTCTTGGAAAACTTGCCTGGTCTATTTAGACGACATCGTAGTATTAGGTAAGACATTCGAGGACCACCTGAAGAATTTGCAAGACGTATTCAAACGACTTCAAGCTGCTAAGCTTATGTTAAGCCCGAAGAAATGTCAGTTATTCCAAAACCGAGTCAACTATCTGGGTCATGTCGTGAGTAACGAAGGAGTAGCAGTAGATAAAGAGAAAATTGCTTCCATTAAGCATTGGCCGCAACCAACAGACAAACATCAAGACAGGAGTTTTCTTGGACTTTGCACATACTATCGAAGGTTCATAAGGAACTTTGGAGATATTGCCAAGCCACTAACTCGACTCACAGAAGAAACAAGAACTTTTCATTGGGATAAAGACTGTCAAACTGCTTTTGAAACCCTCAAGAGACATTTAACCACGGCACCGATACTAGGATATCCGTTACCAGAAGGAGACTTCATTCTTGACACTGATGCAAGCAACGTATGGATTGGAGGAGTACTCTCACAGATCCAAGGAGGCCAAGAAAGAGTGCTGGGATATTTCAGTAAAGTCCTCTCCAAACCAGAACGGAACTACTGCGTCACGAGAAGAGAACTTTCAGCGGTAGTGAAGTCTGTGGAACACTTCTATCAATATCTCTATGGGAAGAAATTTTTAATTCGGACTGATCATGCAGCACTCAAGTGGTTGATGCAGTTCAAGAATCCCGAGGGCCAGATCGCGAGATGGATTGAACGACTCCAAGAATACGATTTCAACATCGAGCATCGGGCTGGTGTGAGTCACCGAAATGCCGACTCCCCGTCTAGACGACCGTGCCAACCAGACTGTTCCCAGTGCTCAGTGGGACTCCCTTGTCTTGAAAGAAGCCCTGTTGAAACGAGTCCTTGAAAACGATGATGGTTCCGAAAATAGACGGCAAATAGTTATCCCGAGATTGAGAGTAGCTGAGGTACTAAGGAAGATACACGACAGTCCATCAGGAGGTCATCTGGGAGTGAAGAAAACCCTTCAGCAAGTCCGTGAAAGGTTTTATTGTATGAACAGCTCCGACGATGTGAAGGACTGGTGTAAGAAGTGTACGAATTGTGCTACGAGTAATGGACCACATCGCAAAAGAAAGGCTCCCATGAAACAATACAATGTTGGAAGCCCATTCGAAAGGATTGCATTAGATATCGCAGGACCATTTCCGACGACCGAAAATGGTGGTAAATACATTCTGGTTGTGATGGATTATTTTACCAAATGGGTAGAAGTTTACGCGATTCCGAACCAAGAGGCCACAACGGTCGCGGATGTATTGGTAAAAGAATTCATTAGCCGATATGGAGTGCCCTTGGAAGTTCACAGCGATCAGGGAAGGAATTTCGAAAGCCATGTATTCTAGGAAATTTGTGAGAAGCTGGGAATGAAAAAGACCAGGACAACGGCGTTGCATCCACAGTCAGACGGAATGGTCGAAAGAATGGACAGGACCATGGGAAAATACCTGTCCAAAGTAGTTTCCAGCCCCCAAAAAGATTGGGACCCTATTTGCGTTGGCGTATCGATCTGCCATCAATGAGTCCACAGGTGAAACACCTGCGAAAATCGTATTTGGACGCGAAATGAGACTTCCTTGTAACCTGGAATTTGGTTGTCGTCCTGGAGAAGATCTAGCGGGAGAAGACTACGTGATCCAGTTGAGAAAAAGGATAGACGATGTACACGAATTGGTTCGAACGAATCTCCAAGTTGCCAGCGACAGAATGAAAAAACGGTACGACACGCAGGCTACAGAAGGCAGTTTCAAAGAAGGGGACAAAGTATGGTTACACAACCC
>CAJUYG010004625.1:0-16152 GCA_910591675.1 Galerucella calmariensis
AAGGCAATAATTTGTGAAAGAGACCATTGCCATATACTCCAAAAGCCAAGCGGTTATGAAAGCATTCAGCATGGATGCTGGGCGTCCAGTAAGAGCATCTTCAACAAAATAATTTCTCATTTTTTTCTGAAAAACTTGTAGCACATTGTTTAAAGTAGTTTTTCTAAACGTCACAGTAAACTTGAAGTACTTATCTTCTGTAAGTTCCTTGTGGCATTACTTATTCTTTTGGGAATCAAACCACAATAAGGCCAAAGCACACCCAAAGTTCAGCCTTTGTATTTGTCTAAAACAAATTGAAAATTTAAAATCAACATAGCTCAGGATATAGCTTAGTGCCAAAAATAATCCTTTTTTGCTTTTAAAAGCAATAAATCATTATAAGATATTATAGTAGACTTATATAGACAAGTATTTAAGACTAGTTTCTAAAGCTATTACCAAAACCTAACAATTTTCCGAATTTATCATTAAATATATATATATATACACACCTGGAAAAATAATATTACAAATATAATTTGTGGGGTAAATTTTATATTAATAATAATAAAATTACAGTAATATACCAAAACCGAAATTGCCAACGTATAATAACATTTCAGTAACCCATTATTATTTCATAATGTGGAATATAAAGTTAAGTGAATAGGAATACACGATGTGAAATTAGTATCATTAATACAAATAATGACCGGGGGCTAAGGGAGGTCAATAAATTCTTGCTCTTGACAGTTATTTCAGATGTGGTTGTCCTTTGAACAGAATGAAATTACATTATTTATATGTAGATGTATCGAATTGTTGAATTGAGAGTTAAAGGACATGAAATTGACATGTCCATTGCAATTATTGGAAGTTAAACCAGAATATATTTATATACAATAGGTCCCAGGAAAAAAAATTCCATTATCAACCATTTAGTAGTACATGCTATGATTTTATTCAGCCTCTTAGTACGAACTCTAGGACACTCTGTATATAATTTTTTTCTGTACATGTGTATTGTAATTAAATTCTTCATAACCAACTGGACTGGAAAATTGTGTGTTTGAGTGGGTCCCTGGATAGTTTATATTCACTATTGGTCCCGGTAGGTGGCGCTGTAATTGTGCACCATTGACAAACGTCAAATTTACGTTTTGATAATAAAATATTGTTTGAAAATGTGAACATTTTTAATGCATATTTTATCGTTTTGCGTCTTCTATTTTTAAATCTGTCATACTCCTCTCTGCATTTGAAGTCAATCAATAACAAATAAGCAAAAGGTTATTTAATAATAGAATATTAAACAATAGTCTGAAAATACCAACAGTATGTTCACTAATTGTTTATTTATTACCGCGAATTACGCAATATTTTACTATTTAGCAAATTATATCCTGCACAATATTATTATTTAATACCTTTCGCTTTTTATGGAATAATATTTTTCCATTTAACTGATCATAAAACGTCTATTTTTATTATTAATAATACGTACAATTGAACAATGCATTTCATAAAAACAAGCAATAAATATTTTCGGTCTATATTTTACTTTTCAGCACTTATGTGCTATCACTATATCGCTTCTATACGTTGTCTCTTGAGCTCTACATGAATTCCACCACTTAAACATCAATTCTTCGGAAGCTTATTCACTAATAGCGACCCGGCCCGCCCAGGCTTGCTCGCTGAAAGTCAAACATCTAAACGAAAGGTCAGCGTAAAATAACATAAAAAACTATTCAGTTGTATAAGAATTAACATCATGATATGAATATTAGCTTATTTTGGATTCCACCCGTGTTTTGATAGAATAAATTGACAGAAAACAGTTTTCGTAACTTCATCATAATAGTTAGACATAATATATTAATGGGGAAATATTTTGGTTAATAATGTGGGAACTTTATAACTTGTCAAATAAGTCAAATATTTCTCATTACATTTTCGTCTTATGTTATTTTCTGGTCTCCAATATTTTTATATTATCGTGTCTTAATCCCAGATATTGTATATATACATAACAATAAATGTGTTTACCTGTTGAAGGTAAACATAATATCAGATTAAAGATCTAGCTAGACGTTCAATGGACGATAAAAAATCATGAAAACAATGAAAACCAACAATACTAATTCTGTCGAATAGGAAAATTTATGTTTCACAAGTAACTAATGTTTGAACAAAACTCCGCAATATTTACAAATACTATCGACAATTAATATATAGAACCTGAAAGGTTATAACAATAGCATTACTGAAAATATAAAATAGATGTGGGTTTTTTTGTTTTAAAGTTGAAATGTCTTGCTGTTGAACATAATCAACTCCAGAACTGACTAATTTTGAACCTACAAAGTGGTATGTATACTTTGGCAAGTTTATCTGAAGCTGTGAAAGGAATGCAGTCGAAAACTTTGGATATTGCCACGTTTAACTATGAAAAAACTAAAGTGCTAAGTATGTAGTGATAACAATTAGAAAAGGGACTTTTTATTATTAACAATATTAACAATATGATTAAACGTTAATTCTTTAATGTGCTTGTTTCCTTTGATTTTCCCTCTCACTTCCTCAATTGACTGATATTGATTTATCCAGTGGCATTGGTATTGTCAGTGACCTTTGTATTTTCAGTTTTACTTGGTAAAATAGGTACCGTACGCCATTTGTATGTTTATGACAGATATACGCAGATTATTCAGATAAACTTGCCAAACTATAGAAACCACGTAACTTTTTTCTAAAAAAATCTAATAACTATATTTGGAGTAACATTAAACCATCTTTTCTCCACTTATTCTGGCCATCGACATCCCCATTTAGGTGTTCAACTAGTATTTCAATTGAAGTTTCCATAAATGCGCCACTGCATCCTACTGCTTAAGTCTGTTTGTGTGTTTATCTACCCATCTAAGTAGAATTTATAGTACCCAATCACTTTAACCCCTGCTATAACTCGAATTAGTAACAGAACCTACGAATAAGTTTCAAGTTTAAGATATCATTGTCAATTTGCCGATTCTAACTATACCAATCTTAGGGTATCCCTCATTATTTTCATGTCTATAATAAACGAAAACCCTCTTTTCACTTCTTTCCTCCATCCTGCCCAGCAACTCCCGATTCCGGCATGTTTCTTCAGTGTTGCCACATAAATGATTGGCCTTTTTTTTCTGTAAACTATGCTGTGTATACCACAAGTGAGAAAAGCTTCGCGTATTCATTATGTAATTACTCTAACAACTGAAATTCCTTTTGTATATTGCCGTCAAATGTATTTCTACAATTTTCCAACGTAATAATTAATTTTATGTTCGTATAATTATTAATATTAAAAGGTTGCTTATAGTGTAATGGTTCAGTGGCTAAATAGTAGTGATTTAAAATTATCTTTTTCTGTAATTACCCTGTGTTATTATAAAAAAAAGAAACTTTTTTTTACGTTGATTGATAATTTCAGTAACAATATGTTTTTACATATTCAGAACACGTTTTAGATTCCCCTTGATTTATATTCTTGTCTGTACTTTTGTGTTGTCATTTTGGGTATAATTCTTATTTTTGTCATGATTTCGTGTTTATCATTTAATAAAAAAGAAATGAGATTACAGAGATATTTTTAATATGTTGAAATACATGTACCAGGTGTTTGATTGAGATAGGAGAGCGGCTGTGCCACATAAGTTACGAGGGTTGTTACATATGTATAACATATAGTTGGCGTTTATAGATTATCTAAAATAATAGTATACTCATTTCTTAGCAAATATTCATTATTACTTATTGTTTGAATTCCAAATTAATAACACCCACACTAAACATTCTTAATATTGATATTTTCCTTAGGAATTTCTTCGGACCCACATGCTTCTTGTGCTCCGACCTAATAAGGTCACTGAAGGTTAAAAAGAGTAATGAAGAATTTCATTTTCTCACTTTACTCGAACAATACCACCATAAAAATTATTATACCCTTGTTCTCTCTTTTTCTACGCGTTATTTCATGTTATAATTCCGTCATATTTCACAGTTGTTTGTATAGCACGTTAGAAATTATCGGATATTTGCATATAATTTTGATCGTAGTTCATTGGTTAACTATACAGGATGTCCGTTTTTGGAGTGTAAACTATTCGCATTTATACGTTGTTGGAATATTAATGGCGGTTGAATGGAAATTTAAATAGCAAAAATTGCTGTAACTGTACTG
This sequence comes from Galerucella calmariensis, assembly GCA_910591675.1. Classification (NCBI taxonomy): domain Eukaryota; kingdom Metazoa; phylum Arthropoda; class Insecta; order Coleoptera; family Chrysomelidae; genus Galerucella; species Galerucella calmariensis. The sequence continues at coordinate 4,205 of CAJUYG010004625.1, forward strand.
TTTCCTTAATCCAATAGCCAATTGTTTGGATGTACTTAAAAGAGCCTAGAGACGTTATGACTCCGCCTGAGCGACAACCATTCGTCAGACAAATAAATTATGCTTTGGTTCAAGTTATTTAACTATAATTTTATCCATAGTCTTAATAACTGTTCTATTTTAGTTTAAGATACACAATAAGCAAACTGTATTTTGATAAATCCCACTGTATAGAGTAACCTAACCTAACCTACTGCCTATCGACTTCGACAATTGCGGAACTAGCCAAACGTTACACCCATGCTCAATCCCTTAAGAGATGGGATGGAATTAGAGGATGCAGTCTTGTCAGGATCACCCTGGGAAGCTGGCGTCGAAGAAATATTTGGCGATGACCAGGAAAAACCTACGTTTAACAGTAGGATTTCTGACTGGCCACTGTCAACTAGGGAAACACCTCCATACTATGGGGCTAGTGGACACACCTCCATGCAGGATGTGTGAACAGGAAAATGAAACTGTCAGGCATGTCTTATGCGAGTGTCCGGAGTTATCGTCAAAAAGAGAGTGTGTGCTCGGTGAGTCTTGGCCTACACCTGCTGATATAAAGGAGGTGTCTCCTAGTGACCTGTCCACCTTCCTGCGAAGGACAGGATAGACGATGACCTAGGAGGAGAACTCCTCGGGAGGATGTACACACTACACTCAGCTTCCCTACTTTACAGATACAGAGTACTTAGCTACTTACTTTTATATTTACTTACCATTTTCGATGTTGAGACGACCTGTATAACACGAAAATTATCTTGAACCTGATGCTTTTGGAATCGTTCTCATTGTCATTCAAAATTTCAGATGTTACAAATGTTATTTGCAAGTCTAATTAGAATAGCCTACCTACATGTATATGCGTAGATTGTTTTGAAATACAACTGGTTAAGTCGGTGGGTTTTAAATAATGTAAGGTCACTGGATATCTGTAGTCGTAAAACCAAATTGAATGAACTGGAAAAGTGAAAGCGCGCCCATATATTTTTCGAAATTTTATTTTTAGATTTATCTTACATTACCTGGTAGTGCAATTTTGTAACAATTCAATTTATTTATTGTCCACTATAATTTTGAATGACGTTGTATTTTCTTGTTTCAGGTAAGTTCTTCAAATATTTCAATAAAGCAACAAATTCGGTAAGTTTGATCCTTGTTTGAAAATTTTCTTTATACTTTATAATAAAAATCATGAGATTAACAAATTTTGTTCAGTTCTCGGAGAACAAAACTGAATTTTCATTATAGATAAAAGTAAAATGATACACTAGCTAGGAGTTGCTCACAAAATTGCAAAAAAATATAGGATAAATATAGATAAGGGTATGATTCGCAAGAATCCATAAGAATTGTTGGTCTGAGTATTTGTATAAGATCAGCATCCTGGCCGAAAAGAGTCACCATCATCAAACAGTTACAGCGTTTTTTTGTGAATTCATCTCGAAGAAGTTGGAGTAGTAAAGGTCTGTTAGTGGACCGTTAGAAGAAGACTTCAAGCTCCAGAATTGAATGAGTTGGTCATGTTTTGGAAGGAAATTTCTTATCATTAGCACTCTAGGCGAACATAGCAAAGTAATGTCAAACCCCAGCTAGCCAGAGTTTCCTCTGAGTTTATGAATGTAGTGAATTTGGGTATCCTAAGGTCCAGACATAAATCTCATTGAACATGTGTAGGCTACGTATTCGAAGACACTAGTTCCAAGAACTATTCAGGAGCTGCCAACCTCTAGCCAACTGAGAAGTTAAATTTCTCTATCAGTGGTTAATAATTTTGTTCCATTAGGACCAATTCAAATATTTTGAGAATTCGGGGATAGTAGTTCAACATAAACTTGAGCAACATAATTTTGTATACCCTGGAGATTGTCTTCAACATATTTGCTGCTTGAAATTACCTATCAGGATAAAATTATTTGAATAAAAATGCCACTAGTTTAAAATTCGCGCTCCACCAAAAATGACTGATCACATAACGAGTACGTTCAGGATATATCGAAAACTGACAGTGTACTTGTCAGTCAGACGACGGAGTAAACGCTTCTCGCAGTGCGTTTGTGAAGTATTTATAATTTTTATCTTGAATTTGGCTAGTAGTGGAAAAAATTGTATATACACAATGGCTTATTTTCCCGACATATTCGAACGTTGCCAAATTTTGTAGTAACATAACAATATTGAAATAAACATGTAAATATCAGAAAATAAGAAATAGAAAACAAAAAAAAAACAAAAAACCCAAGTCCTAACCGGGTTTCGAACCTAGGACCTCTGAGTTGTAAGCTCAATACCCTACCAAGTTACCAACTGCGCTAATCAGCTCACATTCATTCAATCGAATAGAAGGTTAAAGGCTGCTTGGACGCATGCGCACCTCAACTACTAAATTTGACGTGGTGGGTGGAATCTGTCGGGAAAGTAAGCTCTCTGACGTTTATAAGCCACCACCACCTTTGGTGTATAATATACTATTTTCTGCTTGTCGGTGGAAATGTTTGAGAAAATGTCAATTTAAAAGTGCCCGAAGGAATGTTTTGAGTGTCGATAAACTTGAGGAAGATTCAAAGTACCCTTATTCGATTATGGAATACAAAAAACCTAAAAGTATGAATAAACTACAACAAAACTGAATATCCTCCCCTTTATTTCATCTTTCTTCAAATTGTTCATGCTGTTATAATAAAAAACCAGAGAAAGGATGTATCGCAATGATGTTTTCCTTTTTGTGCAATTTATGGAATGTGTCTGGGATATCCTTATCTCTCATTGTTTTCCTCCTATACCCCAACATTGTATTGACAGGGTGTTATTATCCTTGGAAATCCGATCTATTTATTACTTAGGATTTGGAAAATATCCCGCAATAGTAGTGTTGCCGCATTTTTGTTCGAATATTTTTAGGCGTGATTGAAAATAATAGAAACAATAACGTTGGAAAGATATATATAAAGTCAGTTGACTGATCCTTTTCCGTAAGATGGATTTGATAAATGGAGTTTTTCCCCCAACAATTCCGTATATCTTTTTCTTGAAGTTTCACTAGCTGTTACTTTCATTTCAGGCATTAGCAAAGTGTGACCCACTCACGTAGGACCCTCAAGATTGCTACGTGAGTAGGGTTCTTGAGGCTCTATATTTTTCAGCGTAAATGTGCTTTGATCGTTTTGAAAACAAAAAATTATATAAAGATGGACATGGACTATCTCAATGGAGACATTTATTAATAAAACTTCTTCCAACTTCAGTTATTTGTTACAAAAAATTGTTAAAACGAAGTTTATCTCGTCATCCTTTGTACAACTCAGATTTAAATCATAATAACCTCTCATTCTCCTGTTTCGCAGTATTATTTAAACCCTAAATGTCACCTACATGATCTGTTACAAAAAACTCTGGTCGGAACAAGCTGGCATTCATCGAATTTTAATATAATTAACGCCACTGACGAGATAAAATAATGTCGTAAATCATTTTAACGACACTGTAATCCACATACGTATACTTTGGCAAGTTTATCTGAAGCCGTGAAAGGAATGCAGTCGAAAACATTCGATATTGCCACGTTTAACTATGAAAAAGCTAAAGTGCTAAGTATGTAGTGATAATAATTAGAAAAGGGACTTTTTATTATTAACAAATTAACAATATGATTAAACGTTAATTCTTTAATGTGCTTGTTTCCTTGGATTTTGTCTATTAACCTAATTTTTCCAATTTATGAATATTAAAAGATGAACACTTTTCCAAATTTGCTACGGGCTTCTTCAAGCTCTGGCAGCGTTGTACCACACCCTCCGAATTACATAATTGGTGATTTTCATCGAAAGCTGATTTCTTATTGGCAAGCGCGTACGTGTGTTCTTCCCTCTCACTTCGTCAATGATATTGATTTATCCAGTGGCGTTGGTATTGTCAGTGACCTTTGTATTTTCAGTTTTACTTGGTAAAATAGGTACCGTATGCCATTTGTACGTTTATGACAGATATGCGCCATGCTTCCTCGCCTCTTACCGACGCCCCGTAGCTTCAGATAAACTTGCCAAACTATACTTAGTTTGTGAGTTGGTACCAATGCTAAATTCTGTTGTACCAATTTATATTTTCAAACTAGCTTCCTGATAACGTCACCAACCTTACTTTTCAGTGATACATCTTGCAAAGTTCGTCATTGTTATCTTAAACAGTTTCAATCCCTTTGAAAACTTTTTTTTACCTTTTTCACGAACCCCATTTTCATTGTTCCCTTTCAAGTTTCCCCTCTTTTTTCTCTCAAAAAGGACATCGTCATGGCGACTTTACTTCCGAAAAAATATCCAGGATTCCAATTTTTTTATCAGAAAACGATGTAAAATTGGATAAAAGTTCAGTGTCTCTCACTACATCTCAACAGAATTGGAGGAGGGTCAAAAAAATCCTCAAAAATGTCTCTCTTTAAATTAACGCACTCCCTCTTAAAAATAACGTTAATAACATTTAAATATTGATGGAAAAAAGTTGTGATATTTTATATAGTTCATTCAGTTGAAATAACATTTATAAAACGTAAAGGATGATGATGCTAAATGATAAATACATTAAGCCGGTCACATGTGGTGTTGGGAATATTTTTTTTTCGACACATATGGTCTTGATTAACAAAACATCACATTACTGGGTTTTTTTAATAATGTTTTGTTTTATCAAACTTCGCATTAGCTACGAACTTCGATCATTAGATTATATTGATACGCTGATGGATATAGCGGATGTGATAAATATTTAAATATTATGTGGAAGAAGAAGGAAGGGGAGATACTCCAGCCGAGATTACTATGAGTCGATTTTTCCAACTCGAACGCAACAGTTTTTGGTCCTTCGAGCCGGATTTGTATGTACCAGCTATGGATTTTGACAAACTTAGTACAATTTGGAAGGGAATTGAATGCCTGATAAAATATACCCTGTATATTATTGAACTGAATTGGAATCGCTATTAAAGTTACATAACTTCATAAATAGAGATTATACAAAGCACGTTACGCATTTGGCACGCATCAGGAAGTTTTTTCTTGAAAAAAAAAAAAGCTGTTGGTGACAGAAAAAATCATATTGTATTGACAAGGGAGAAATTGTATAAGAAAAATTATAATGCTTTACAAAAAATACAGCCCTAATCAGACGATGTGGGTAGACATAAAACGCTATATTAAATTTTTTTTTCAAATCAGTAAACACCCTTCGTAATAATACAGCCAACAAATGCACGAACAGCTAATGTCTATATTTAAACTTGGAAAGTATTTGCTTTAGACTGGAAATCTGTTGGCGAACACCGGAAACAATTAGTAGTTTTTCATTCAGAATAAATTCAATGATAAAATGAATCGAAATCATCTTTTTTCTCTTTTACACTCAGCTAACTAGGTTTTATTAAATGATCTACTGAATACAGACGGTCATATACGTCGTCTATAGGGGGATCATTCGTGAACAAAAATAAATGAAAAAAGGCAGTCATAGGAATTATTTATTTACGGATTTGAAATTACAAGTAAGGAAACCCCTTTTAAAAGTTTAATTGTACTCCCATGGTTATTAAAAAAATATGAAAATAATGAGCCCCATGTTAAGATTTCTCCGTACGCCCATGATATAAGTATATTGAATAAATTAGCATCCTATTAAACACTTCAAAAGGGGTACAATCTAGGCGTGTACGTCACATTGGCATGTCGGTGATGATGATGACCCTTCGCCCTTAACAAAATTCGCTGAGGAGGTTTTCACTTCAAAAATGAAGAGTAGAAAATCGAAAGAAATGAAGGAAAAAATTCCTTGTCAAAAATATATTTTGAATACAAATACCTAAAATCATAAATAAAAAAAAACTTGTACTGTTCAAATTATCATGTGTACGCCTATGATTTAGATCAATTGAGCCAATAAAAAAATATCCGAAGATAGCTCTTTACAATATTTCACTTTCTACCGTGTTTTGAAGCCAAACTCTTTGAATAAAATGATTTAATGAATTGAGACCGGGTATGAATTGGATCGAGAAGAATGCTGGCACTTTAATTTCAACATCTGTCTACCGACTAATCACGATCGTTTTGAGTATTTAGAAATAAAGTACCTACAAAAAAAACTAAGAAATAGTCTCGTCTACGTTGGCTGTTGATTTGTTGTCATGTGATCTTTATAAAAAGCTCTGATCTTTTCCTTATCAAATTTTTTCTCTGGAGAAAACCTTCCCTGGGTACTCTGATCCTAGGAGAGACGATAATGTGTGAAGCTGCTTTCTCTTCTTCCATAAATCTGCAAGATATAACCTAGTTGAACTTTTAAGTGTAATTCAATGTCCTCCGTGGCATATGGCAAGGGAAGTAGCTGTTGCTTGTTATTTAAACGGGCACTGTCTTTGAAATACTTATAAAGGGTTAAAATAATTATTATTCTGCGATATCTATTAAAGAAAACAGCTGAAAAATATGGTTTCATACAATTTTTTATCGGTAGTACGACTAAATATCCTGTCCAAAAAAATCCTGCCAAAAAAACCCCGTTCAAGAATATCCTTCACTGAAAATATATCCGAGCCAAGTCTATTACTTGGTTTAAGAAGGGTGAATTCGATAATTATACACCCTTCCCCTTCTTGAATAACTTGATGTGCATTACAATGCATTCATCCTTCCCATTTTTTGAGGGGTTATTTTTGGTGGGGGATATTACGGGATGGTTTTTTTTTGGCAGGATATTTTTGGACAGGATATTTAGTCCTAAACCCATTTTATCAATATCGTGTAGAAATGAATAAATAAATCGTAGATATTTCCAATTTTATTGTAGATTATTTTGAAACCACTACATTTCCTGCGTGATTAACCACCGGTTAATAGCTTTTTCTCTTTTCAAATTTCAATTAATTTACTAGCAATCTGATTTTGATGTTTCCTCAACCTTATATAAAAATTATATACAATGTAGGTACAAAAAAAAGTACAATCAATTGTTAAATTAGTGTTATTTATTTCAATTAAAACTGCAGAAATCTCTGGTAATAATTACTAGTTGTTGAAGGTACTTTCTCTAGAATTGGTGCTTTTGTATCTTCAATTCAATATGAATTTAACAAATGGTAATAAATAGTTTTATTCCACTACCTGTGATGTTGACAATAATTATTGCTTCTTCTAGCCTACTGAAAAGTTGAATTTCTCTAATAGTGGTTAATAATTTTCTATTATTAACCTAGGTCAATAATGCACAAATTCAAGTATTTTGAGAATTCAGGGATGTATGTATGTATGTATTTTGGGGTGATACTCACTGAGACCTAAAATATCTATTGTGCTCCCTTACTTCTACTTAGTTTCTGAGGAGAATCTCAAAAACTCGTAGTTCCTTTAATCCTATATCCCGGAGGAATTTTAGGATGTCTGCAGGCTTCAACTTAGGTAAATGTTCCTCTTCTATCCAGTAATCTCCCATGTGCTGTGCTCTGGGATTCTGAAGTGCGGTGCAGTCGGAAATTATGCGGATCAATCATCTCTTTTTCTCGGCTTTACCTATTTCCTCCAATATTATCTTGGGGCTGATTCCGCAAAAGGGTTCAGGCCCCCACAAAGGTATTTCAGTCCCCCTCTTTGCTAGCTCATCTGCTATTTCATTTCCTTCTATTCCAGTGTGTCCTGGAATCCATAGTAAGGTGATTATATTGTTCTCGCCTAGTTCATTGAGTTTGTCTAGGCATTCCCACACCATTTTGGAACTGATCACACAAGAGCTCAGTGCTTTAATGGCTACTTCACTATCCGACATTTTGATAATCCTTTTTCTACTGTATTCTTTATCAATATTGAACTGGGCGCACTTTCTTATGGCGTGAATTTCCGCTTGAAAGATACTTGGGGTTTTTCCCAAGCTTTCAGAGTGTTTGGTTCCTGGCCCGAACACTCCTATCCCAGTTCCTTCTATTGCTTTTTAGCCGTCTGTGTACCATTGAATGGCACTCTTTCCAAGTCTAGTAATGGTATTTGGATCCCATTCCTTCTTGTTGCTTAGTTCCGTAACGAATTTCTTTGAAAAGTTATACTTTTTCATCACACTGTTTTGTGGCATGTCACAACCTGCCAATTTTGTTACCTATTATTTATTTAAAATAATAAGGTAAGATAAATTGCAACGGCGACTCAATGTGGAGAGCACCTCAGGTGTGAATTCGGAGACCAAACTAATATCAGTTCAGGGAGTAGTCTTACCGGTTCGCGGGTAATCCTACATTATTCAAGTTATTGAAGTTATATTGAAGTTAATCAGATAATAGATGAAGTTGAGAAACTAAATGACTTTAATGAGTTAATAAATCAAGTTAAGGAATGTAATTAAAGTTAATCAAGAAAGGTAAGTGGGCGCCACCCTTAATAATATTAGTCGACTTGTTTTTCACCTCACAACTCTCTATCAACAAACCTGGAAATGATGGAAAGGAAGGAATATGAACAACGTTGTTATAAGTTGTATAATGACTTTAAATCTAATATCACAGTAAAAAAAAAAAAATATTGTTGTTATTTGTTGAAGCACGTTGTTTTACTTTCCTTTTTTCTTCGGACAGGTCCTACGTGTCTGAGATGTCTCTACCTCATAGAAACTACTTCGTTCGGAAAATTGGCAGGTATAAAAAGGTTGTTTTTTTTTAATGATTCCCTCTCTACCTATCTTGTTCTTCCTGCAACGCTTTCCACCACTATATGTAGAGGGGTGAGGTTGAGAATCAGTTCCATTGCTGCCGTTGGGCATGTTCTCATTGCTCCTGTAATGAATATACAGGCTAGTATTTGAATTTTGGAGAAGTTTTCTCTCGTCGTCAATAGGCTAGTTCTACTACTCAGCGCAATGGCTCCATAAGTGATGATTGGTCTCACTATGGCAGTGTACATCTAGCTTAGGATTTTTGGGTTACAATCCAAGGGATAGTAGTTCGACAAAAACTTGTGCAACATAATTTTGTTTACCCAGGAGATTGTCTTTAACACATATTTAATGCTTGAAATCACCTATCAAGATAAAATTATTTGAATAAAAATGCCATTAGTTTAAAATTCGCGCTCAACAAAAAATGACTGATGACATAACGAGTACGTTCATAATATATCGAAAACTGACAGTGTACTTGTCAGTCAGACGACGGGGCATTCGCTTTTCGTGGTGCGTTTGTGAATTATTTTTAATTCTTGTCTTAAATTTGGCTAGCAGTGGAAAAAATTGTATATACACCATGGTGATGAAGACATTCATAAACCTCGCACCTTATTCAACTCGGTCAATAATAATAGTCTCCACATACTATACTATTGTAGCTACATCTCAACAAAATCAATTTTTAATAACATATTATTATTTAAAAAGTTACTTTTATCCAGAGAAACATGAAATATTTTGACGTTCTATCTTATTTTGCACTCAACTTAAAAGAAAAATGCAAAAACTTTTCCATGGACGCCTCGAAAAAGAAAAAACAAAAGCGACACAATATGATGTTAAAAAATATCTCCCCGAAGACATTCAGAAAGTATTTTGACTGAGACTTAGACAAGCGGGAAGTAAACACGGAATTTATTTCCGGATGTTATTTATTGTATGAATCGGAGAAACGTACGACCCGATGAAATATTTCCCGAAGAAAAAATACTATTGCAGAGGTAGATTTCCAACAAAAACAATTTTAAATCGTGCTATATCAGAGTTGGGTATTTCGGTTTCTAAAAGATATCTTTTTTTAAATATTTAATAGACTAATGTATTCCAATTTCTGTTCATGACAGATAAAGCCAGTTTAATTCTGACTGCAGAACAATAACAATCAACAATAAACCTTGTAAATGGTATTGGATTTTCAGTGGGGATGCCGCAGTACTGAGTAATCTTCACCTCAACTGATTAATTCAGCCGCTGTCCATTACGCACTATTAATACGTTTCACAAGCTGTAATGTATTGAGTTGAAACTTAATCTAATCAATCTTGCACTCATACCACAGATTATAAAGAGAACGGATACGAAAGCTTGACAGAGAACAGTAAAAAGAGAGAGAGATGGGTGGACATACCCATTTAAATGCCCATCGTCTTATGTCGACTCCGTTCGGGCTGCTTCGCGAAATTTCTCGACAGGGTTGTCATGCATAATATTTCCTTCAATTTACGATCGTAGATCAAATATTTTATAAGCATTTTTTTAAGTGTGATTTTTATACAGATACAAATATTCTATAATTACTTGTTTTAAATCAATTTTATTAACATTAAAAGAATTATACAATTAAAAAATTCGGAAAATATTTTAAACTGGCAACATCGCGGCCATACCGAGTTGAAGGTCCAAGGTCATTGACGACGGAGCTGAAAATCGTTTGACGTTTTACCGGGATTCGTATCTGTTCTCTTTATAATCTGTGCTCATACTGTACAATTAATAATTCTTTTATTATTTTTCCTCGAAAAAATATTGAAATTTTTCATTTGTCCCAGTTTTATCACCATATTATTGTGTCACATCCATATAAATATCGATTTTAAAACGACTTGAAACATTTTTATTAAACAACAAATAATTACGGTACATTTTTGTTGGCACTTATTTTTATTGTGCTCTTAAGGAAAACCATTAAATTATCTTTTACGCCACTACCGGTGTTTTTCGTGATATCGACTTCCGTGTAGCTTATCCACTACCACTTATCAACATCTACGTACGTAATAGCACGTTCCTTCAACTCGTTAACATTATTCCGACACAAAATATTTTCGATACCATAATTCGTAAAAAAAGAACGGGCGCTAATTGAACATTTTGACTTGTCGAAGAAATTAAATAGCTCGTTATTTGATAATGAACTAGTGATTTGGGTCACTAATACGAAAAATTGAAAAAATCGTATCTAACTTATCTGTATCTGTAGAGTAGGAAGGGTGAGTGTAGGCTTACAGCACTTAGGCCACATGTGACCCATTGTACATCCTCCCGAGGAGTTGTCCTCCTAGGTCATCGTCCATCCTGTCCTTCCCACAGGAAGTTGGACAGGTCACTAGTAGACATCTCCTTTATATCGGCAGGTGTAGGCCAAGACTCACCGAACACACACTCTTTCATTGCCGATAACTCCGGACACTCGCATAAGACATGCCTTAGTTGACAGTGGCAGTCATAAATCCTACTGTTATACGTAGTATTTTCCTGGTCATCGCCAAATATTTCTTCGACGCCAGTTTCCTAGGGTCGCCCAGGATGATCCTGGCAAAACTGCATCCTTTGATATCATCCCATATATCTTAAGGGATTGAGTTTACAGTGACAAAGAAGAAGTCTTGATATGAGAACATTAATACGGTAAAACTACTTGGAAGGGAGAGAAGAATAATTGGGCAAAGTCATCGATGGGCGTGTGCTCAGTGCCCCCCTATTTTAACCGCTGTTGCCGAGTGTACTTATCTGTAAAAGTTATACCCAATTTTTGTCGGCAACAATGTCAAATACCAAAAATTGTTAAATCGAAAGCATTTTATTTATTGCAGATTATAATTTTTACAAATTTTCCTTGAAATATATTATTTTATTCATATTTGTGTTTGTCATTTTCTCCCACTAAATACGGCTTTATCCCGCAATAAAAGTTAAATGCAAAATAAGATAATTATTCCTTAGAAAGTACCAAACATTCTAAACTGGCAACGCTGCTTTCACATCATATTGGTAGCTGGAACTGAACACACGCCCAAAGCTGACTGCCCGCAATTATTCTTCTCTCTCTTTCAACTAGTTTTTCTCACATTTTCCTTGTCTTACTTGTGTTAATCGTAAAGACTTTTTGTAATGTATATATCTAAACTTATACCTTATACAGGGTGATTCATTACTAATTGGAAATAATTTAATAGTAG
>CAJUYG010004626.1:0-16151 GCA_910591675.1 Galerucella calmariensis
TTGTCTCGCTCACATCGATAGGCTTTCCTTTAGCTTCCCGCCTCAAATTTAATGCATTGACTCTTAATATATATAAATATAACTATGCCTCCACGTAAAAAGTACAGTGCAGCATGGGCACATTTTAAAAAAAATCATGATAAAAAATCGGCAAAATGCAATTATTGCCGACAATCTATAAGTATTGTGAATGGTTCTGTGAGAAATTTAACTAGACATCTGGAAGGGAAACATCCTACTATTTCCAATATAACGGAAAAACAAAATAGTGTGCTTTTGAAATAATGAAATCCAACAACTTATTGATACTGTACATGCGGAAAATAAGCCGTCAACTTCATCACAAGCATCTGTTGTTCAAAGAACTTCAAGTCAACCAGCCATCACAAACTATATTCGAAGACCACCTCCAGCTCGTAAATCTGAGCAAATCGATCGGCAAGTTTTAAAAATGGTCGCTTAGGGTCACCATGCTTTTCGAATAGTTGAAGAACATGAGTTTAGAAAACTTATTGAAATGGTCTCATTTTGTCCTGGGTATCAACTACCAGCAAGAAAACCATTATCAAATAATTTACTGATTTCCGTGGAAAGCAGCATTTCACAAGAAATAGAAGAGAAATTGGCATTAGCAAAAGCGGTTTGCCTAACAACGGACGGTTGGACATCCCGAAACAACGATGGATTTATAGCTGTCACCGCTTATTTCATCAAAGGTGAAACAAAACTTTGTTCGTATACTTGAGGGTGTTTAAAATATAATGAAAGACATACGGCTGAGAACTTGTGTAGTTCCTTATAAGACATGTTGCTGAAATGGGAAATTAAATTATTAAATTTGATTGTTCATATAGGTGATGTGTGTAATAAAGTTAACACATTGTTGAATTTTTTTATACGGAGCTCCCAAGCTCAAAAAAAATGCGCGATACGCAGCAACAGATGGGTCTTCAAATGCTTAAAATCAAGCAGGACGTCGTAACGTGTTGCAATTCAACATACGTTATGTTGGATCGACTCGTTAAAATAAAGGGGGCTGTAATTGCAGCAGCAAGTTCCAGAGATCTTGAAAATGCTTAGAACCCTTCAAGAAAATATTTTAAATTGATTTCAGGATTATGAAAGTGAATCTCTCTACACACAGAATACTATTCTTGACCCTCGATTCAAAAAAAGAGGCTTTAGAAATATAACAAAATATGAGAGAGCAGTAAATATTTTACGAGAACGTCTCAGTTCGTCAGTGCCGAAATCAACAGAATTATACACCAATCAAGGCGAAGAACAGGGGCCATCCAACGATACTAGAAGGAAAAAAAATATTGTATGGGACGTTACAGCAGCAGGAATCATTGAGCTAGATAAATATCTGAATGAGGATATTGCTCCTAGGTCAATTGATCCTCTGCAGTGGTGGCATCAAAGACGCCTTTTTATCCATTTTTGTATGCCTATGTTTAAAAGACGTTGTATAACTGCGACCTCTGTGCCATGCAAAAGGGTATTTTCTCAGGCTAGACAGATCCTTAATGAAAAGAGAACTTTCTTAAGATCGGAGAAAGTGTCCAGTCTTCTTTTTTTACACAATAATATGTAGTTGTTTTTTTTTGTTTTTTAATTCATTATTGTTTTATATTCTCGCTATATTACATTTTTTGTGTTTTTACAAGTACAAGTACAAGCCTATTGTGGCGATATTGTAGAAGAAGAAAATAGTATGGCGGGAAGATGTTCCAGGAGAGTCAAAAAGTAGAGTTGGAAAGTTTCTTTGATAGTTTGCCCAAAAGCTTCAATCTCATTTATACAATGTTAAGCATCCAGTATATTATAAAAGAACTGATCGGCAGCAAAGTTTGGAGGAAATCGCTTCGTTATTAAACGTTATACGCCCAGGTACTTCTGGTAAGTTGAAAGTGAGTTTTTACCAGCAGCCTAAAGTCCCATAAACTCGATCCTGCTCACTATTTCACGTTACCTGGCTATACGTGGGAGAGTATGCTTAAATATACTGGGATAGAGTTAGAGTTACTAACCGATGTTGACATGTTTCTTTTCATCGAGATGGGAATACGTGGTGGATTGAGTCAAGTTTGCTCCAAAAGGCGTGCCAAAGCTAACAATTCCTACGTTAACAACTATGATCCTTCAAAACCCCGTACGTTCCTGATGTACTTTGATGTCAATAATCAGGTTAGTTATACTTCTTTTAAAATGCGAAGTAAGACTAATATTTTGTTTCTGTTACAGTATGGTTGGGCTATGAGTCAATATTTACCATATGATGGTTTCGAATGGACTAACACTAACATTGACGTCACCACGGTAGCAGATGATTCACCTGTGGGGTATATGCTAGAAGTAGATTTAGAGTATCCTCAGCACCTCCATGATTTGCATAAGGATAAACCCTTTTTTCCGCATCATATAAACCCAAAGACGATGGAGCCTCCGAAAAAAGTAGGAGAATTAACAAAATTGATGGCAACACTTTATCAAAAGAAGAAGTATGTCATTCACTACAGGTCTCTAAAGCAGGCGTTGGGGCATGGTCTAGTTATTAAAAAAATACATAGAGTCCTCAAATTTGAGCAAAGTCCATGGTTGAAGTCATATATTGATTTGAACACTGCGAAAGAAGGCTTCAAATGAGTTTGAGAAGAACTTCTTTAAACTAATGAACAACGCAGTATTTGGTTAGTTGTTAGCCAAATTTTCAAATACCTCAATAATCCTTTTTTTTTTGTTACAGGAAAAACTATGGAGAATGTCCGGAAGAGGGTTAATATCCGTTTATTAACTGAGTGGAGCGGTCGTTATGGTGCAGAAGCATTCATTAGTAAGCCAGAGTTTAAAAATAGTACCATTTTCAGTGAAAAGCCCGATCTAGTTGCTGTTGAACTTCAGAAACTGCAAATCTGGTTGAATAAACCCATATACGTTGGACAAACTGTCCTTGATTTGGCAAAAACGACTATCTATGATTTTCACTATGGGTATATGGTAAACGCTTTTCCTGATTGTTCAGTCTTGTATACGGACACTGACTCTCTAATTTATGAGCTTCAAGATCCTTACGAAGTCAGAAGACATGATTGTCACTCACGCTTCGATACCTCTGATTATCCTGAAGATAACATCTTCAACATTCCTCAAGTTAATAAAAAAGTTCTTGGGATGATGAAGGATGAAAATAATGGGGTACCGATGACTGATTATGTTGGCTTGAGATCCAAATTGTATACCACCATAGTGATGAAAACTGAAAGTGATATAGCAAAGAAGCGTTCTAAGATGATTGATGAGGGGTATGATGAAGATGAAATAAATGTAGAAATTGAAAACTTCGGTGCTGGAAAGAAGGCAAAGGGAGTTAAATCATCGGTTGTGAAGAATAATATTACCTTCGAGGATTACATTGAATGCTTAGATAGCTGGAAACAAAAAACTGTATCTCAAAATCTCATCCGCTCAGAAAAGCATCAAGTTTACTCAGTTACTCAACTAAAGATTGCTCTCAGCCCCAATGATGATAAACGCTACCTGATTTCTGGGTCCGATGAAACGTTACCATGGGGACATTATTCCATACCATCATCTACACCTATGGAGGAGGAGGATGAGTAGAAGCCAGCATATTTAAATATTTTATCAATCTTTTTTAATTATACTATATAGTTTATACTATCATAGGGTTAGTAAACGTTGAAAGGATTGGTTAGGAAATTAACAATCAAAAGAGCCATTAGAAAGTCCCATTCTTATGAAAGAGGCAAAACCAAACGAATTAATGAACCGTTTCTATTAGCTTAGAGACTAGTGTTCGAGCTGTTTGAAAAAAGAGCCATAAAATATCACTTCTTTACAAAGTGGCTTAGTAGGACCATATGGGGGATGTATTTGCCACTTTAAATATTAAATACAACGCGCCATGGTTCTATCTCCTTATATCAATTATTGTGATATATAAGATGGTGTGGAAATGAACCGTATTAAATCAATTTAAAGAAATCTATTCATGCTCTTAGCAGCCGTTGCAGAGAGAACACGTGCTCCTGTGTTAAAGGGGAATATCAGTGGAATTATTTTGAATTTCCACACGTGAGTGAGTAGGTACAAAGTGTATCCCTAAGTTCGTTATTTTGTAGTGAAAGCTCCGTGTGAAAACAGCCTGGAAGAAGGATACGGTAATATTTATTATTTTTTCATCTGTTAACCTATAAATAAGCATTTCGACCAGTCGATAATAATAACAACAACAATAACAACATATCTACCGGAGGCCGAGCTGTTAGTATAGCAAGGGCCCCAAAATCACATTTAAAAATTTCTCTAAGTCCCTACATCGTGAATTTTCTAAGTTGATTACTGACTTGTTAAATTTTCTGGGTTGGGAATCTGGCCATACGTGAGTATTTTAAGTCCTGAGGGAAAAATTTTTCCTTAGAAAAACCGGTTTCTTTACTTGTTCGCCTGGCGACAAAAATCCCAAAAAACTACCCCCCACCCCAAAAATCCACCCCAAATTTCATCCCCCAAATTCAAAAAAAAGTTGTTTTTCGGGTGTCTGGCGACCTGGGGAACAACTTTGAAAATTTCACTTTTCACCCTTTCCGCCAACCCTCGGGACTTAAAATATTTTTGTCGGTGAGAAACTGAACTTAGAAAATTTGTCTAGGTTTTTACGAAATTTTTCCAAGTCGACGATTTTCGACTTAGAGAGTCTTTTACGGACTCAGAAAATTTTTTGGTTCTTTCGGACTTAGAATAATTTCGAGTTTGACTTTTTCGACTTAGAAAAGTTTTCGTATTTTAAGAAACTTGGAGAATTTGCGATTTAGAGATCTAGCGTCCTGGTTGAAATCGCACGTTACCGTATCCGATAACTGATATATCCCCGTATATACTATCATACCACTAAACAACATGGAAAACAGGAGGGCGTCTCTGCAACCTAAAGCGACGAAGGTGACATCTTTGACAAAGGGTGGTGGTAATAACCACCCATTGCAGGGCCCAACAACATCGGGCCCATCGGCGTCCGGAGGAAGAATGTCACTTCCTCCGGAAAAAACACGCAAATCACCAATGGCAAACACCAGCAGAAGATCAATCGCTGGCAGTTCACAAGGGCAGGGGAGTATTCCAAAAAACATAATACCCTCCTCCAGCTCTACGGAGAGAGGTACCCCGCCCAAAGACATGAAACGGAGATGGAACGGCGCGCTGGAGCCGCGCTTGAATGTAACATCTGCCATAGACCATACTGGACAAAGTCCGGATTGGCCAAACATCAAAAATCATGCGGGGAGCGGAATAGAGAGGAGTGTCGATACTGCAAGCAAACATTCGACTCCTTCCGAGGCGTGAGGACCCATGAAGAACGGGCTCACGCCGATATCATCCAACTGCAAGCCGATGCGAGTCAGACACGGAGGTCGGAGGCAGAGATTTTGAGCGAAATGGTTGATTTGGAGTCAAAATTGGCTCCAAACAGCCAGGTCCTCGTAGTCCTGTCTCGGGCTACCGGCCTGACGAAACATCAGGTAGCACACCGGAGGGAGAAGCAGCTGTATAAAGACCTCCTCAAGTCAGCAAGGATCCAAAACAAGCGCTTGCTGACGACCGCTCTCGCCAACACCAACACCAAACTGACAACCAAGACCAAAGTCATAGCCAATCCGGACAAAGAAGATAACATCGTACCAGAAGGAGCCACGGAAGCAGCCCCATTGGGAGGACAAACATCATTGCGCACAACCGAGAATGTAAATATTAATGTTAACAATATAGATAACGCAAACATCATCAATGCGCCGAGAGTTAACAAGCGGGCGAGAGAGGATGACTCTCCGTCTGAGGAACCGTCGACCAGCAGGGCGGCGAAAAGATCGACACCACTGCCTCCACCGCGGAGAAGACTGGCGGATACTACTAACGAGGAACCTAACATCATTTCCTCACCGGGCGAAAGCACGGAACAAGTCCTTGTCAACGGTCAGCTCTATGAATTCCTGACACAACAGGTGTTAGAGCTGACCGCACAAGACAAGAACGCCGGTCTGGGAGAACTTATAAGGATTGGGCTCGACCCGTCCCCCAGCGATCTGGAACCAAACCTTGAGGGTTGGATCGCTGGGCATATTCAGGGAAAGGGAAGGGAGGGAAAAGGGAAAGGAGCAGTTGGTTCGACTGAGGTGAGCATACCCGCTTCATCGGGGCCAAAAAAGCCACGAAGACCGGCTAAGAACTACGGCCAGCGCTTTTCCGGGAGTAATGCACGAGCTGCAGCATTCAAAAAGACGCAGGATCTTTACTCCCTGAATAGAGCTGGCCTCGCGGATAAAATTCTATCTGGCCGCCCGATTAGTGAGGCTGATGTGCTCCCCTCTGTTGAAGAGGTGGAAAATCTTTTCGGCGCTCTGCTGGGAGGCGAATCTCCTCCCGACGACGAGAGAGTGGTGCGCTCTGGCCCGCCGATTAACTCTCTATTTCATCCATTCTCGGTCGAGGACATCATTTGCGCAAAAACTAATTGGGGCAACTCAGCACCTGGTGCTGACGGTCTGCGGGTGGACCAGGTACGTAAATGCGGAGACAAATCTCTTAGTATTTTGTTTTCAATAATCTTCATTTAACCTAACCTAATGGATTACCACAAATAAAATAGACAACGTGCCGGTATCTTCAAGGTGGTAAATAGACTAAATCTTTTCACAATCAAGGAAATTCAAAAAACATGAAGATTTAAATTTTCGTTCTACAATTTAAACAATTATATTACAGACTATCCCATTGAAAATATATTCATATTAATGCATTATAACCTTGAGCGGGCTTGTTTCCTATACTTTACACATTCCATTTCTACAGGATGGTCCTACCAAAATATGGGGATTCACCACTGAATGTTAAAGAAGGACATCATCATCAACCATTATGAATTATATTTTTCATTTAACATATTGATACTGTATTATTAAAATAGTTATTTATGATATGAGTGTTAAGAGTGAGGTTTTATTTTGTGAGTGAAAACGTTTGTGAAATGAGCGGAGCGAATTGAACAATTTCACGAACAAAATAAAATCACTTTTAACACAAATACCATACAATGTTTTTTGTACAACTTCCCTATTTTGATAATGAAACGAGCGAATTTGCAATGACAATAAATTCAAAATGCATTTTAGTATTCAAATAATCAAAAGATTGTTGTGAATGGCAGACGTTGCCAACGTTATGATTACTAACAAATGAGAAAAGACGCTGTCATTTGAATGGAGTGCTAAAAATATTTTTAACACTAGTGTTAAAAGTATTTTTAACACGCTGCTATGTAAACAATCGTTTTTAACATTGTTTGCTATCATTAAAAGTATCACTTTCAATGACAGTTGTACAAAAATATATTTTAGAGTGATTAGTTTTTATTAAAAAACACCTTGTATATACCCTAACACTTATAGTGGAATTTTCTATTTTATCAGCTAAGGTTTCACATTTTTTTCGCTCTGATGAAAGAATGTTTCGTATACTAGCGTTTCAAACGATACGTCGTTTTGAATATTCTGTTTATTCATCAACTTTTACATGAAGATTAAAATTAAAACAAAGATACTAATATTACACATATGACAAAACTAGATGGACAATGTCACCGGATTTTTTTATCTATTCTAATGATTCACCCTGTATATGTGAGACGTATCTAGATACCCTATTCAACGATATATATCACTTGTCTTTGTACTCTAATGAAACAATGTTCAGGTGTTTTTCAACGATATGACACTTATCCTGGATGTTAATGTCTTTTCAGCGATACGTCAGTTGATTCGCGAACTATAATTTTGAAACACTCTGTATAATAAAGAATTGTATAGAGTAAGGTTAACGATATTCCACTTCTCATGATGTGTTGATACTTTGTTTAAATAATATAATTTAAGCTGAACATATGAATGAACTCTTTTTTACCTCTTTTTACATCTAACACTTATGAGTGCGAATAGCTATGTTCGTTAGGCGCATTGTTTCACACGTGAAGGTTGATGGTTCGTGCCCGGCCTCTGGTGAAAATTTTTTCAACTTAGGTCTAAATATTTGGGTGGGCCAATGGGGATTTGGGGATGGGTAAGTGGGCTGAGGATGGGCCAATGGGGGATGGGTCAATGGGGATTTGGGGATGGGCCAATGGGTGATGGGTCAATGGGGGATCTTAAATATTTAGGATGGATATTTGGGGATCCTTAATATTTGTGGGCGGGCCGATATTTGGGTGGTCCTCTGGGGATCGATGGGTCTATAGGTGGGGATGAATGGGGGTAGAATTTGTACACTAGACGTTAAGGCCTTTTAGACGAGATGTCGTTTGCTATGATTGGTTAACTTTAGTAGGAGGGGTGGTGTGAGGGGGGATGAACGGGGGTTGTTAGAATTTTTTCACTATTTTATTCGTCACCCCTATGACGTCACCTATCCAATAACATAGCACATGCGCAGATTGAGATTTACCCCCACTCCAAAATGATCCAAATTTGCCAGAACGAACCTTAGATTTTCTTATGGAGTTTACCATGTTAAAATCTCGATTTTGGTCCAGAACTGTCATAGCATAATTACTATCGAGAAGTACTTGTTCTGCAAAATGTCCAGAGCTTCTAACCCCTTATGTAAGAAGTAACACAATGTACGTTAAATATACCCACATTAAAATATACCTATTATGGGTAATAGTATCTGTTGCCTTAATTGAAAGTATATTTTTGTGCACCTCATTAACAATATGTTTACATCATTCTTGTCACTCAATTGATTTTATACTTTAGGTGCTATAGAAAAAAGGCAAATATCTCCCAAGTTTTCTCAAGCGCATTCTAGGATATCAGTTGTGACTCCACCACATACTCTCTCAGCAACAGCTTCTGATGCAAATACACCTACAGTGGCAGTTTCTCCACCTAGGACATATTCAATTCCTGCAAGTGCTCAAATCTCTACAGCAGAATCCAGTAAATATAAATTTTTGGAATGCTTGAACATTTTATTTTGGAGTATATTTTTTAGATCTGGTATTGGTTAATATACCTACTGAATACTATTAAAGAGCAGAACAAAATAATTCTAGAGAAAGTCAGAAATATAGAAAACATTATATTTAATCAAGGGTCAAACATTTTAGAAACTTCCTGCAACCCTAATAAAAACCCTTTGCCAGTAGACCTACCATTGGGAGACAAAAATGACTTGAATGAGGTTGAACAATTTCTGAAAAATCAAGATGACTTCAAAAGATTGGTGAGTATTCAAATATTGGTATAATAATATATTCTTTGTGACATGAACCCATTATAACATTATCAAATAAATACAAAAAACAGGGTCAAATAAGTGACTGGTAGTGTTAATTTATGAAATTGTTAAAAAGGAGGAAAATTTATTGAAATCTCATAATTGCAAAGGTATTGTATTTATTTTTCAGCTAAACTATCTGGGTTCTATTGGAGGAAACAATTTGAATAGTAAAATACATAAAATTTTAAGGCATTTATCAACCAACCAATTAGCAAGTCAGTTCAGTTATTTTGGAAAGAGGGGTAAAGCAGCATTTTCAGGGCTTTGTCTAAACAAGGCACAAGGCGATTATTGGTAAGATTTTTAAATTTTTATACCTAAGTATCCTTCTGCTGCTTCTACTTATTAAACTATGTATCATTATGGTAACAGATAATATATTCTTGGAATATGTTTCGACTTTTTGTATCATTTTCAGAAACACTTCAATCTAAAATTGTAGGGGCTTCAATTACTGAAATTGAAGATCATCAAAACTTGGATGAAGCATGCGCCAGATAGAATGAAGATTAAAAAGATTTTAATATTAGTTTATGGCTTCAGACTATTATAATTTTTTTGTTTTGCTTTAGGCAAAATAATTAATAATGTATCCTTCCTATCAGGTGTAAATGAAAACATTTTTACACATTTGAAGATCCATGTTAGTAAGCTAAGGGAAAAAGACAGATATTGTGTTTTAATGTTTGATGAAATTTCTCTCCTTCCTCATATATAATCTGAAAACACATTCTGTAGATGGGTTTGTGGACTCAGGAGGCGTTTTGAGAGGTATTTACATGAGATTGATTAACAGAGATGCTCTATTTCAAATAGCCCATAAAAAATATCCTAAACGCCGTAAGAGACCGGAAAGGAGATCAATATAAGTTATTTTGAAATAGATCAGATTGATGATCAGTATTTTGTCAATATCATTCAAAAAACATGTCAGTACAGGTTTTCTTTTTTATGTTCCTTGTATATTCATTATTTTATTGGTACTTTTTAGTTTAATTTTTTTCTTTAGCCAATTTTGTAATTATCTTCTTATATTTGTGTATTATGCAGTATTTGCAGTATTATGTAATTACTGAAGGTTATTTGTCTGAAAACAATACCCTTTTCTCATATTTGAATGATTATTGATTTTTATTGAATGTTTGTGACTTTTCATCTTCATTATATTATATTCAATTTTTTTTCTACTCCGCAGTATGCATATTTTCCAGTATTTCAATAATAACGGTAAGAAAGTCACTGTTTCACTATTTGTAGTACTTTGCGTCGTTCCCTGATCACTGTTAATAATTATAACCCTATTAATACTTCTAACCCTAAAAAATCGTTTCAACTTACATCGTATGCGTTTCAAAATAATTTACTACATTAATTGTTCTAACAAAATAATAGTCTCATCTCTACTCTTGAAAGTCTCCATACACTTTTACCTATCCAAACTCCCCAAAGTTTGTCTTCAAGCAGCCCTCGAAAAATTGCCATGGCAAGGAAAATTGAACAGCTAAATACAGAAAATGAGAAGTTGATGAAAGAGATCGATGAACTGAACACAGCACCTAAAAAGTTTAATGTAGAAGAT
Source organism: Galerucella calmariensis (assembly GCA_910591675.1). NCBI lineage: Eukaryota > Metazoa > Arthropoda > Insecta > Coleoptera > Chrysomelidae > Galerucella > Galerucella calmariensis. Next base: position 10,934 of record CAJUYG010004626.1, read on the forward strand.
TTGAATGCTTTGTGTGATAAGTATTTACCATCTGAATGTCGAAGGTTTTAAAATGAATTCGAAAAATTTGCTCCGTCTCTATACTTTCTTGTGCCAAAGGCATACAGACATATACAAAAATCTTTTTACTGCCATAGGTAAGAAGTTTATAAAAATGTACGGAGAACGCACATTTCACTACTGGTTTCAACCAACAATTATATGATTTACTTAAATTAAAAATTGACCATATGGAGGCTGAATATCTTATTTTTGTGCTTCAACAATAGACGAAATATCGTTGGAAAGTAATTTATTTTATAACTTTGGTCTGGATTGTGTTATTGGGTTTGAGGATGATGGTACAAATAGAACCAGCTTTTGTTATTATGGTCAGAGGACTGAAAAATAATTGGGAGCAACCATTAGAATATGCATATACTTCAACAACTGTATCTGTGCTGCAAATAAAAGCAATAAACATTTTTAATGAAATTAGGGAATATTGGTCTCGATGTAATTGTTTCAATTTCTAATATGGGTTCACTTTCTAGAACTTTCAGAACATTTGGGATTTAGGGCCGATTCATGCAACGTGCATTATAATTACATTTTCATTGCATTATAACTTCACTTAAATTACATTATCACTGCCTAATCAAACCAGTTCATTCAACGAATTAATTATGAACTGACAAGACTGGCAATTGATAAACGTCATATTATTTGAATCATTCGTGGTTGTGCTAGAAGGTCAGTTATTTACAATTATTTGGAAGTAATGAGGTTCTCTTAGCAAAAACGTGTTGGAATATATTAGTTTCACTACTTTTGAAATACTCGAATACTCGAAATAGAAGGAGACCTCGGAATGACAGCTGTAACATTTTTGGCGCATGCGATTTCATGGATTTTACCATAGACATAGACATTATATTATATTTCTCTATGGTTTTCTCTAAAAATATAATGTAATTATAATTTGTAGTTGAAAGTGGACCAACTTCTTAATGCAATAATGTAATTGAAATTCAACAATGTAGTTGCATGAACATCATATAGGAAAATATAGTAATTAACTTTTTCTAATGTAAATGTAGTTATAATATAATGAAAATGTAATGATAATGAACGTTGCATGAATCCTCCTTTACTCCACAAAAACCAAGTTTTAATTTGGGTGGAGAAAAATTATTTTATTATTTCGATCTTCCATATCTTATCAAGGCAATAAGAAACAATATGCTGACCAATGAAATGAGCTGGGGCAATGGAAAAACATCATGGAAATATATTGTCCAAGTAGGAATATTACAAATCATTGCAAGTTTATTGAAGGGTGGAGAATTACAGTTAATTCCTCGATAGAAATATGGGCGTAAATCAAAAAATTTCAAATTTATTTCAACAAGACGTCTAAATCAAGACTTTTTTGGTAGTATCAGGAAACAAAATGAAAATGCTACCAACCCTACCACCATTCAGTTTTCACGGGCATTTGAAAAATCATGTTTTATCACCTTTTACAGTTTATCTTTCATGAATTGTGAAGATCAATTTGAAAATGTATTATGTTGTTTCGCTCAGACCAGAACTTATACATCTATGATTAAAACTCCTATTGCCATTAGCCAATTTGCCGTAAATTTCAGAGTAGCTAATTGTGAAAGTGCCTAAAAATTCATTCTTGTTATGTTTGTCAACAATTTTCTACAAATACGCAAGTTTTGGACTTCACCAATATGTTCATTCATTATAAAGCATATGACAAGAGCTTAGTATTTGGAAAGCTCAAAACACCCGGGGTATAATTTAGAATGCCCCTCTAACTCATGGACAAAAAAGGGCCATATCAACTGATAGCAATGTTGATACCCCTCTTCAACTCACATCAGAAATCACACCTGAATCAACAATAAATCAAATGCTTCCCCCTTCACTTACCAATCCTAGTACCTCTGCTAAACATCTGAAGAAAAAATCCAAAACAATCTCTGATCATTATAAATTAACACCCAGCACTCAAAAGGCAATACACGCTATTTACGAAAAAAATCCCTCAGATCTCACTCTTACAGAAACCCAGTTCACAGCTCTCTTAGAAAATACACATGGAAATGTAGACCCTCTCAAGGAAGCTCTAGTATTCACTTCTAACACCCAAGGGTTACTGAATGACATATCGCTTCTTTATTCCGAAAGGAAGGAAAGGTCCCTCAAAAACCGCCTTACAAGAATTAGGAAAAAAATCAAAAAACAAACAAATCCTGAAGACTCTGATGATATAAGCGTTTCCTCTGAATATCAAACTGAAGAAGAATACAATACGCAACAATCCGAATACCTGCAAAAATCCTCAAAGCCACCCTTATCACCCCTAAGTCTAGTGCCACCTTCAAATTAATTCAATGGAACTGCGATGGATTCTTTCCTCGATTAGAAAGAATCCAACAACTAGTTGTTGATAAACATAAACAGCCTGAAATATTATGCCTTCAAGAAACCAACACCAAAATATCCAAGCTCCCCAAATTAAAAAACTTTGAAGGATATCACTTTATCCGCACCGACTGTATTCGTGCCAGTGGCGGCACATCAATCTTTATTTCAAGCGAACTATTTTCGTCGCACCTCCCACTTACAACAGATCTTGAAGCTATTGCCATAACTACTTGGTGCCCTAATAAGCTCACTATTTGCAGCATATATATTCCACCTAACTACCCACTTAAAGATACAGAGCTATTAAACCTTATCTACCAACTTCCCAACCCATATATTCTAGTAGGTGATTTCAATGCCCACAACACCATGTGGGGATCCAACTATACATTCGGTAAAGGTAAAACTATTGAAAGAGTAATTGATTGCACAGGTTCCTGTCTACTGAATACAGGCTCCAGTACACATTTCAACTTTTCATCCGGAACTTTCTCCTCAATAGATCTGAGCTTCAGTATCCCTAAATCAGCTACTCTACCAACTTGGCAAGTTGCCGATGACCTTTACGACAGCAATCACTATCCTATCTTCTTATCGTCCAATAAACCAAATACTCAACAAAGTTCAACCAGGACCTACTGGCGCCTAAACAATACTGACTGGACCAGTTACACAACTGAAACAGATACCACTTTATCCACCCTCTCGTTCTCTGACAATACAGACAATAACTTGTCGTTAATTACAAGCGCCTTACTTTCAGCTGCCAATACGCACATTGGAAAAAATGTTATTTCATACAAACGGAAAACAGTTCTCTGGTGGAATACCTCTTGTCAAATTACTGTAGATGAACAAAAGTTGGCACTTGAAAATTATCGAATAAACAAAAGCCAAGAAAATCTTTTAAAACTGAAAAAAGCCAGACCCAAGACTCGATATACCATAAAACAAAGTAAAAAATCTTCTTGGAGAAACTATGTGTCCTCAATCAACAAAAATACTAATCCCACTGTTCTATGAAAAAAAATTAGACAAATTCAAGGAAACAATAACAGTCTCAAAATAGCCAATCTTATTCCTAACAACACTGTAATTAGTGAGAATCAAGAAATTGGTGAAACTCTGGCCAGAAATTTTTTTGAGAAATTCAGAAGCAAAATCAACCCCAACCTAATTGAACCATTGATTGCCACACCTCCTATACCTTCTACCATAACAACTCAAGACATCACTTATCTAAACTCTTCATTCTCTCACACAGAACTAACTTCGGCCATTCAATCCTCCAAGAACAATGCTTCTGGTCCTGACGATATTCTCTATATCTTTATAAAAAAACTATCCTTGGAAGGCAAACGAAAACTTCTAGAAATGTACAACTTATTTTGGACCTCCAACACTTTCCCCAACCAGTGGCGAACCTCAGTCATAATTCCCATTAAAAAACCAAATCAAGCTGTTACCTCGCCCAGTGCATACAGACCAATATCATTAACATGTACCATGTGCAAGATCTTTGGAAAAATGATTAATAAAAGGCTTTTATGGTACTTTGACAAACATAATAAGTAAAGTTCAATGAACTATCCAGCTACCTATCAAGTTAACCTTTGACCTTCTAACCTGATACTAAGGGGTATTAAGTAGAAGAAGACTGACCTTGTGAGGTTTGGACTGGCCCATAATCCTTCTTTTTTGTGTTCTGGTGCTTTAAAGTGGTCACTCTCTTTGTGCTCTTTCGAAATAATTTCGGATCTAGCCCAGTTACAATTAAAACCTGTTAGATATATTAAGCAATACCTTGAGTGGCTGGTCAATCGCAGCTAGCGGATTTCCTTCTGACAGAAAAAGGAATAAAACATTGGGGTCACACTCCATCCCTGGTAAGTACCCGTTCTTCTATCTTACTGACCTAGTCATAATGGAAGTATCGTATTTCAGATCTCTTATTCCGGGTCCTATTCTTAGATCTATTCATAGATCTATTCGTGGTCTGAATCATCGCTGTTCGCATCATCACCCTTCCTCGTCATCTACACAGACGTCTGTTCTTTAAGACAATAGGAATAATTAATAGATAGATCTACGAGTAGCAGAGAACTCACCTTTAGAGGGCCAGGCCCCTTCGTCTAGTTCCTCCGACCTACCGACTATACATCACCTGGAGCCTTGCAAGTAAGACCATTCATATTTATCACCATCTGTCCTGTTTGCTGTTCGTTGACAGTATAGGTGTCTCAGAACAACATTTGCAGAGACTATTGGTTATATCGCTCAACTCGGTTGGAAGTTGAAACTTCCCATACACTCCTAACATGTATGTAACCTTTTGTGACTACCGCTTTCGTAAACTTTAACTGTCTTATTATTAAAAATTTCTTACTCCGCCCTTACTCCTAGATTAGTCAGAGACTAGTTACTCTGAGACTAGCGTAGGTTTGAAGAAGTAATACAATTGCTATTAATAAACTCCTACTAAGGAGATAATAGTTACTCTCTCTCTATTACTGGGTTAGGACATGACTTAAGGAAGATTCACAGTTTTATGATAGGAACTGACCAATAAAGTGACGTTATGGTGACATCTGTTGTGTTTTTTATTGTGACATGTGTCAGTGCTCTGTTCATTAATTTCAAAAACAGCAAGTTATCTCATAATTATTATTTCTCAGTTTGTATTTAGTGTTAAAAGTAGTATTTCCGAATTTTCTTTACGTTTTTTATTAGTAATAGTTATTGTTAACAGTTATATATATATATATATATATATATATATATATATATATATATATAT
>CAJUYG010004627.1:0-16149 GCA_910591675.1 Galerucella calmariensis
GTCAGGTATTTGTAAACATGCTTGGGAAGAGGGGCATAAAATTCAATGGGATTCGACAAAAATAATATTGAAAGAGCCCAATAATAAAAGACGAAAAATCAAAGAAAAAAAGCGCTATCCCAATAAAAAACCGTTCCTGGAACGTGCACTTCACTGGATTTCATTTCTAGTAGACTATCATATCTTTGGAATGTCATAAAATAAAATATTTATTTCACATTTTACCAGAGATGTGATCTACTATGAATGGACCTTAATAAAATTTGACAACAAAGTTTTGTAGTCTTAAACTTCAAAATATTATTGATTGTCTAGTTGTCATATTTTTTTCGTTGTGTCAGATAGGGACCAAAAATTATTTTATCATTATTTAATCTTGACAAAGGTAGCTGGAACGCTACCGAAACGTCGAAATAAAAAAATAAAAAACATTATTGTCCCAAAAAATAAGAAAAAAAATAATAAATAATGCAACAAGGAACTTACAGAAGATATTTGAACAGAAAGAACTTACAATATGGAAATGAATAGAAAAATCAGTTGAATGTAGGTATAATTAATTGTAAAATTTGAATAATTCTGTATTATTATTATTTTATCCAAACAAGAAGGATCAATAAAAACACAGTCCAAACCACAATTATTTAATTTTTGTCCACCAACGAGGACAAATTATTCAGCAACTAGTTTCGGTAAAAAATTACCATCATCAGGCCACAATAGAAACGGTATACTTAGTATAAAGATCCAATGAGATTATATTACAAGTTGAGACAAATACATCTAAATATTGTTGAAACAAGATAAAAAAAATTTTTTTACATTAAATAATTTTCAAATACAATATTACTTTATAATCTAAGGTTATATTAATATAAAAAAACATAATTCAGTTACCTTCATGAAACACGTACAATCGGAAGAGTCTTAATCTGCAGCAAATACTATAAATTAATGTTTCAACGACAATTGAGTGTGTTTGGAAAGAATAGAAAAGGAAAAATTTTTTGGGAAATTCATGAAGAAGAATTAATAATAAGAAGAAGAAAAATTGGAACGGAGACATTGGAAAATTTTTTAAATTTACAGTTGAAATATCCAAATGGGAATATTATAGAATGAGATTTCGAAGTACTAAGATTTTAATGGGGCTGGAAAGACATCCATTAGCCATTAAACTCGTTGATATATTGATTATGAAGTTCATAATCAAAATAATTATTAGATTGAACATGAATGTAGATATCCACCTAGTAAATTTGAAAATTAAAGCAAAATTACGGAATATTTCCAGTCACAGTGTCAATATACAGTACATTTGCTTTAGTAATACTCATTAATTTTGTCAATGTATTATGAGTAACTTAGGTTTTGTAAGTATTGGTACGTTTATGATGTTAATAATTATCAATAAAGATATCATATAAAAATGTCTTAATTTTCAATGATACGATAAAAAATTAATGTCTTGAGATGATTGTCACTTTCAAATAATCAAATATGAATATGAACGTTTTGCTGTTATTCTTCCAGTAGATTTGTTGTTCCAGGTTATATCTTTTTATGACGAGAAATACTTCAATAGTTTGTTATTAAATATATTTGTCTATCTAAATTTACTATCATAATGATATTAATGGAGTTTTATGATTTTTTCAGCAATAAACATAGGTAGAATAGAAGTAAATCCCGTGTCGGATTTGGAGCAAATCAGGGCAATTATCAATAAAATGTTAGAGGAGCATAAGCAGATGATGTCTTCAGATTGGTGCTTTATCGATTGTAAGTGAAAAAAAAAACTGTAGATATTTGTGAAAGTATTTTAAATAGCGCCGGTTGGTCCGTTTGTGTTAAGCTTTTTGACGTTTTAATCACAAAATCCTTTATCGTTTAGCGTTACGTCGCGAAATAAGGTCAAACAGTTTTAAACAATCGACAAAATTTAAAAAAGCTCTGCCAAGTAAAGTGGAGGCAAATTTGTAGCGATCAAATCTTTTCATTAAAAACTTTAAATTGCCATTCCTTTTGTGGAATAACTTTTTTTCGTTATTGTAAATCTTTTTAATCACCTTTATTCTCTGGATCCTCGTTAATATTGTTTAAAACTATTGGTTTCCTTTTATTGTGTTGCGAGTCCAAATTGTTTCCACCTGCCTTCCGCTGTATGCTTTATTTGCTTCTTCGTTCCTCAAGATATACCTACTACAACGCCTATTTCATAAAATCTAGCTCTGCAATCTTTGACATACTCAATGCAACATTACCATCATTTAAATGACTGTTGGATTGTTAATTTATGCATTTATGCCTGAAATGCAGATGCAAACTAACCCAAAGATGCGTAAACGCTACTCCCGATTTGGCACAATGAACATCCAATTCCTCTGTCAGTTTCATATCTATCAGTATACCACGTCAGCGTTCCATCCTGATTGCATATTTCCGTCCCATTCCAGGATAACTGGGGTGTCGATAATTTTAGCCAGCATGTAATTACGTTTTTGATAATTGTTGTTGTAATTCTGGAATAACTGTGGGCGATGGTGTCTTTGAAACAATTCCCATTGCACTCCAGCATACTTGAAGCTATTCTAGTTTTTTTTGGAGTGAGATTTTAATTTTTTTAGCTTGTACAGCCGAACGTTTCTTCCGTATCGATAAAGCACAGGAAAGTCTACACTACGTCTTTGATATTTGTAGTGAAAACCTGTATATACTCGAATGTGGTGACGAAACAGTCCCTCCAACACCTGAAGACGAAACTGCTAATCCCTCACCAACGTCCAATCATCAGACTCCTTATAACATTCCAGAAATGCGGATTAGGTAAGTCATTAAAAAAGTATTTAGAATTTTTTTTAATAACTGACGTGTTTCCAGCAAAGAGGACGATCTTGATTCGCCTAGCGATCAACCACCACTTTCGCCAAAAAATGTAGAAGACTCACAAGAAGAATTTCCGAATAGTCCTGAAGATACTTTGCCTATAGACAATCAGCAGTTGGCGAGAGTTTCGTCAGATGCCAGTATGAAAATTAGAAGGTACATTAACATAGTTTTAGCTCTCACACATTTGTATACTAAACCCTTGATTGAAGTCGGATGAAAACATTGATGGATATGTCTAAAATATTTCTCATCCATAAATAATTCGCTCAAATTGAAAACATCCGCTAAGCTTTCCAATATTCATCATCATCTGATCGGAGCAGCATTATATTTTTCCACATTGATTAATTTTGTCATTTTGACAGTTCCTATTCCTACCGAACAACTTACAAGAGCAATTTTTAATAATTAATCCACAAAATACCGAAGAAAATATGAACTGCTATTTTTAATATCTTTCTATTATATCTGTACTCAGAAGTCACTATCAACAGATACAAAAAGGTACATGAAACTATATTTAAGTATACTTATTAATTTTCAATTATATCTAAATGGAGGTAAGGTTAAAACGTCACCTCCATGTAGTAGATTAATTGTGACCCGTGATTTAGATGATTTCCGTTCCTTGATACATTTTTTTGCAAGAGACACTGCTGTAGTAAAAATTGATTTTAATTTTAACCTCTTTGTAACTACCAATCATTTCATCAGAATGATTTCAAAAAAGGTTTCATTTTCATTTATTTTAATGCTAATGAGGTGGTAAACTTAACAAAATTGAAGAACGCGTGGCGGGACACACGGTAAGAACTTTAGTTCCTTTTAAGCAATAATAAAAATTTTTGAATCAACAAATAAATACACATATTAATATAAGAATTTATTTTACTCTGGATGAAACTTCATTTAACAAAAATATACAGTAGTATTAATGATAAAAATCTTATCATTAAGTTGATTGGCACAAACTACATATTAAGTATTCTATTAACTGTAATTAATAATACAATGTATGCTGACAATCAACATTTTGCGCCGAGAGACTAGCTCCGAGACTGAGGAGAGAGCGCGAGAGCCCACGCGCTCAAGGCACATAACGTAACAACGTAACGTAACGATCAGATCTTTTGCGTCGCGACCTCCCTCGCTCCAAGTAACGTAACGGTCAGAGCAATGTAACATAAAGAACTAAAGTTCTAAAAATATGATGTTTCCTCCATGTTAATAGTTATTGGTGGACAAAAGCGTAACGAGGAGTCAATTACTTCAAATATTTTTAGAACTTCAGTTCTTTATGTTAGGTTGGTCTGACCGTTACGCTACTTGGAGCGAGGGAGGTCGCTACGCAAAAGATCTGACCGTTACGTTACGTTGTTACGTTATGTGCCTTGAGCGCGTGGGCTCTCGCGCTCTCTCCTCAGTCTCAGAGCTAGTCTCTCAGTGCAAAATGTTGATTGACAGCATACATTGTATTATGAATTACAGTTAATAGAATGCTTAATATGTACTTTGTGCCAATCAACTTAATGATAAGATTTTTATAATTAATACTACTGTATATTTTTGTTTAAATGAAGTTTCATCCAGAGTAAAATAAATTCTTATATTTATATGTGTATTTATTTATTGATTCAAAAAATTTGATTATTGCTTAAAAGGAACTAAAGTTGTCACCGTGTGTCCCACGACACGTTCTTCAATGTTATTCTCGCAATGTTTTTATTTCAATTTGAAGATTCAGCTTTGGATAATTTAAAATGTTCGCCATTTATGCTGTGACGTACATTACCTATAAGAGAAGTTAGCTACGTACGGATCGACATAGAACCGCAATTTTGTATTGTCTTCCTTTTGAAAATCATGATAAGTATGGTTTAACAAAACATTCATGGTATTTACGAATATTATTACGCAATTCAGTGACCTGTCAAATAAAATTCAATATGGCGTCTCAGGTCCCTTTTTCTCGAATCTCAGTCGACAATGTCGCATGAAAATTTGAAGTCGCGCTCTCGAACCACCTTGGACATTTTGCCGCATATGTACTTGTGGCAATGATGTGAATTTATAAAAGTCTGGCTGCTATTCCCAAATAAAGTCAAACAAAAATCAAAAAGAATAGTTTGAATAACAGGATTAACTAATATTTTGATGTGTTCATGTCGTGATTCTATTACTATTTACTTATTTAGCTTTAAACATACATACCGAGTGTATAAATAGTCAGTATTGCAGTAAATTGCAAATAAATTGTTAATAGAACTCGTGACAATCAACCACGCCTGATCTTTTAAATATTTTCTCAGGCATATTACATGCATTTTTAAGTTCATAACTTCTACGTCCAAATATTCCAAGCCCTCCATCAGGATATAAGTAACCTGTTCTTCGTAGTCCTCCATGGTTTATTGAAAAAAAATACGTTTCCTACATGTAACCTAACCACAACAAATTAAAATCTCGCATATATAACGATTTGTCACTTGCTTAAGCACTAGTGAGATTTCGTCGCATGAAAATTGTCCATTTCGACATTCGAAAATTGCAGTTTCACTTTTTTGCGACAATTTTGAAATAACGCTTATGGCATTCATCGATAGAGATTCGAGCATACGGGAACAGCATACAAGAATATGGTGGTCTAGCCGTTCAGGTAACATCGATTGACATCGATCACGAAGATGAACGAAAGTTAGTAGTGGAGGAGCGCATGCGTCCAAGTAGCCTTTAACCTTCTATTCGATGTATTTGAATGTGAGCTGATTACCACAGTTAATAGGGTACTTAGCTAAAACCCAGAGGTCGTGCATTTAAAAGTGTGTTCCTATTTATTTAAATACAAACTTTGTTATTGTTAAATGTAATTATTTGTTATTACATATTTCTAAATATTTATCTACTTTTATTCTGTTTTCAGTTTATTGAAATTGTGGTTGAATACCTACTAAATTTTGAATTTATTTCATTTTCCATTTTCTCTGCAAAAAATAATTTTTTAAAACAATTGTTAATATGTAATAGTAATAGAGATCAAACTACTTTACCTTTCCATTGGTTGAAATCTTCAATTGAAATGAAACAGAGATTTTTTGTAACTAATGGAATTTGATGTACATCTTTGAAATGGTAGAGCAGATCCTATGCAGATCATGATACTCACAAAGTGGACATTTTTTTGAATTTCTTCCTGTTTTCAGGTTATTTTCATCTGGATTTCCTTGACTTGTTTTTGTTTCTGTTCTATTTTTATTTTGAATATTATGCGTTTTTAAGTGACGGTACAAGCCTTGTTTTTGGTTAAATGTTTTTATACAAATATCACAACGGAAAGATGAAGACTGAATGTTTTTTCTATAACGGAGAGGGGCTAAATCCATCAGATTTTTAAAATGACATTTCCTAACATGTCTTCGTAAATTTGATATTTACTAAAGCCACTATCACATTCTTTGCAATTATATTCCATTTTACCGTGAATCTTGATAAATTTAAGAACTTAGTTTTAATAACTTCTATTCTCACTTATTACTTCAACTCAACATAAACAAACAGAAGGTTAAAGGCTACATGGACTCATGCGCACCTCAACTACTAACGTTCATCTTCATGATCGATGTTACCTGAACGGCTAGACGCTAGTCCTTAATAAGCGTCAGATATTCAGTAAACAGCAATCCGAGTATCCGAATAATTAAAATGAATGAAATTTATCGGCATAATTTTGAACGGGCTCAAATTTTGATAGAATTAAGGGGGAAAATTGCCCAACATTACACCGAATCAGCTCAGGGATACAAGATTATCTTTGTTCAATAGATTCGGTATTTGTTTGGCTCAACTATTTGAACCTTTAATTTATCAATTTTTCAGTTTTACCATTGTAAACTGTTTTTCGAAATTTATTTTCAATTTGTTTTTATTTAAATAATCTTATTTTGCTTCATTCACGAATTTATTTTTATTTTGGAAGCCGTTATGGCAAGAAGAAATCAAACATACTTATTATCCTAAATCGAGACATTAATTGTTAAAGATAATGTAACAGTTAATTTTCCAATTTGAGCAACATAAAACGTAAGCATATTGTTTCAATATGTAGCGACGGTTACTACTAACTACTAGCAATGTTACAGAATAAAAATATAAGATATTTCACTCGTTCGAATTTATCGCGTAAAGCACCGATGCCGCTGGTGACTTTCTGGTGATGGTAAAGTACGTCGCTACGTCCTTACTTGCATTTAATTTGGCATATTATACCGGACGTCGCCCGGTGTTAGCGCTGTTATTTTAGAACGGTGTTTATTGGTTGTTCATATTTTATATTGATGTTGTAAAGATTTTTTAAATTTATTAATTAATTGTTGAAATGACCAAAAAGTCATATTAATATTTTTCTCTTTAATAGCAAAGCTTAAACACTAAATATTTTGTAATAGTTGCTAATACAACATTACGGATTTATTTTTATAATAAGGATATTATATAAACAAGTATATTAAGCAAGAAAACACGAAAATTCAATTATATAGCTAACCAATGGGTAATTGGTCAGTTCCTTTGAACGAATTTACTAAATTTTCTTTTCATCATCCATGTAATCAATTTCCTTTCAAATATGCCAGTCTCTATACCAGAGTCCGTATATATTTTACTCTCAAATGTATATTTAAAGATATGAAAAACAATAGATTAAATACATAAACCAAACTCCAAACTTAACACTTTACATTTATAAAATTTTTCAATAAAGGTATCCTGCAGCTGCTTCTCTTTTTACTGTTTTAACCTTGTCAATCCAAAAAATACGCGTTATTTAAAGATAAAAATTTAAGATTTAGTGGCCCTATTATTCTGGTGGCTAATGAGTATATTTAATTGAATTTGTGATAAATATCTGCTAGAGCTAGATTATCAATAAGTATCAAAAAATTACTAAGATGCTGGATAAAAACTGTGAATTGATTCATTTCAAAAATTCAAGTTTATTTTTTACTTACCTTTTCAAATTCATATCCTGAACATTTTTCGAAATAATTAATATTTAAAAATAAACCTTTGTGATAAAGAATCTTATTAATTTAAATATATATTTCTCTAATTACCCCTGTATAGCTTAGAGTAAAATAATCTTTTCGAACTTATCTGGAACTTATACCGGTCTCGTTATTGACAACAAAAGCGAGTCGTAAACATAATTTATGAGAGCTGCGTCCGTTTGGGACAGCAACTTGAATCAAACCGCCATGGAGTGAAACATCTTATATTTTTATTCTGTAATCTTTGCTACTGGTATAATAACATCAAAAGACGTTCCTTACAGTGGTTCTGAATCCAGCTGTTCAGCTAAATACTTGATATTTATTGAAGTAAATTTATAGAAATTTTTTGTTTGTGGACTATTTGATTTTGATTTTATTGATTGATCATTGATTTTATTCGGCTTTGAGAATTGCCTTGTGTCTTGATAATATAATGTGTAATAAGATGATAAGAAACAATAAAAGGTTTAGTTCCACAAAACCTTTGTGTTGCACATGTGGATTGATTTTGGACCAGCTTTTGGTTGAGTTGTGACTACATAAGAAAATAGGGAACAGTTTTAAAATTTACCTAATCAAGGTGGAATAATTTTATCATTTACTTGATCACACATATTCATTGTTCCACCATCAACATCATTACGGGAAGGAGCTTTTCTAGATCGTCAAACTTCTGCATGAGATGAGGGTATACTTACAATTGAAGGGAATTATATAATAACGTATTGATTTGCTAAAACGAATTCACATTATTGAAATTGTGAGTGTCTTTTGGCTTTTAGAAACGTCAAAAAATAATCAATAAAAGCTTTTGTCTCTTATTCCCAAAATGTTAACTGTGGTCAACAGTTTGTAGCGCCAATTCATTTTTCTATGCTGGATGCTAGCAGTTGAAGTAGTATTTTCAAATATCTGTGCCACACTACAACGAATAAGAAAATTTCGCTGTGTCATATTTTGCTTACTTCACTAATAGACCGCATTTAAAACATATCCATTACAATATAAGAATGTATTTAAAAAAAGGAGAGGAAGACGTAAAAGAGACTGAATCAAGGGTTTAACATTTTTTGCTTTTCATCTTATCACTTTAAGGGACCATGCACTTTTAGGAACTTGGATATATATTTAGATACAATTATAGTAAACACCTAAGAATATTCTTGAAATTTTTGTGAAATATCGATTTATCGACTCTATATAATATTAATTATATTTTGGCTGTCTGCATGATTAAGATATCGGTATTACAAATTGGACTTTTTATCGCTCGATATTTTTCAATCAAACATCTTGTTAGCATGTATTATCAATAAAGTATGGTTTGCACCGTTTGTTTTATTTTTTATTCCTCTAAATAAAATCGGTATAGTCTATACCATCAATTCGGCAGAATTAAATATCAAACATTCAATTTTACTTTATTTATAAGATAAGACGGTACATTTGGCAACGACGCCACCACCATTGTTATAACAGTTTTGCCGAGTACTTTGCTGAACGTCCCCGAAAGTATGCTTTGCTAATACTGCTTACATTCATGAATTTGTATATTTTCATTTTAAGAGGCTAAAATCACGTTGTATAGTACAGCTTAAACTTCCATTAAAATCAAATTTCATAAAATTTCTATTTAGAATATAATATTGTCTGATTTACTTAGTTATAAACTTAATGAACTGTGCATTTATCACCCAAGTCTCAAAAGAACAACACCTGGACCTTAAACTCTAGCATCAATTGAAGACCCATTAATACTACTTACCCCATCGTTGTTCAATTGTCAATGACTTTGCAATTTTAACTCAAGACACTCTATGAGCCAAAAAAAAAAACTTGATCTACTGGAATAATTTGCAGATAACAGAAAATAGAGGGACCAGTCTTAAATTAGCGCCAGAGTTATTGAAATCCATATGTGGAAATACCAACTACTAAACAGTAATCAAACTAGAATGCCTTTATACAGACTAAAAACTGAGTTTAAATAGACAATTACTTGGAATATTTTTAAGCAAGGGGAAGGAAAAATTGTTTTAAAAATACCAGGCCCAAATTCATTATTTCGTTTACTGTAGATATTTATAAGAAATCCCGAGACACACATATAATTTAAATTATAAAATAAAATCAGTAATTAAAAACCATAGCAATGTTTTTTAGGTGCCACCGTTAGATTAAAATGTATTATGTATTATTGGGTATAATGTTTGAATAAAACAATATTCACTTGATAAACTGATATTAATAGTTATTTATGATATAAGTGTTAAAAGTACATTTTTAAGGCACGCATGTGAAGGTTTGCAGAATGAGCGAAGCGAATTCTGAAATTCACATGAGTGCCTTAAAAGGTACTTTTAACACGTATATCATACAATATTTTTTCTACAAACGTTCAAAAAATGCAATAATACAGTTTGAATTAAATTTTAAAAACCTTTATTAATACATCCAAAGGAAATAATTTTAAATTGCATCGTATATTACGTACCTTAGCAACCATTGTTGATTTAATTGTTTACGAATATTTTGATGCATCTGTCAGACGTTTGTTAGTTTTATTTAAAACGTAGTTAGGGTTGTAGATTTTTCTTACCGGCCAAAGAAATCAAAAATCTTGACTGGAATCCAAATTTACCAGTTTTGAAGTCTGCATTAGATGATGAGTATCTTCTAATGAAAGTAGTTGTGATTGTGGGAATATTTGTGGGAATATTTGGTGCCTGCCGCAGGGAGGAGCTTTGTCAATTGACTGTTGACGATATGGAAGATATGGGTACTTTATTAATTATTAAAATACCAGATACTAAAACCAATGTTTCACGAAGTTTTACTATTATTGAAAAAATTTATTTGGATCTTTATCGAAAATATGTGACTCTTCGACCAGCAAATGTCGGACACCGGCGATTTTTCTTGAAATACGTGAAAGGTAAATGTACCAGAAATCCGGTTGGAATTAATTCGTTTGGAAAAATTCCTGCTGTTATAGCAAGATTTCTGGAACTTCCAAATCCGAACCTTTATACGGGACACTGTTTTCGCCGCTCTTTAGCGACCTTACTTGCCGATGCTGGCGCAAATTTGACGACAATTAAGCGTCATGGGGGGTGGAGATCTTCTACCGTTGCTGAGGAGTACATTGAGGATTCTTTGGAAAATAAGAATTTGATTGCCCAAAAACTGTTGACAGTCCAGCGAACATTACCAACAACATCAATCCAACAACAAACATCCGAAAATATTGTGGCGTCAACCTTGACTGGAAATTCCATTTTTTCTGCGCATCATTCCTCCTTATCCACGGAAAATGGCAAAACAGCAGTGCAGGAAATTAATTTGTCAAATTGCACAAATTGTACTATTAATATTAATGTTAATAAATAAAATCTAAATATTTTGACATTTGCTTTCAAAATTTGACAATTCACTTTTACCAGCAGTGCCATAATAGTATATTACATAACAAGAGTAGTAAGTTGCTTATTACATGCGAATAGAAAAGTTGCGCACGAGCCGCGTAGCGGCGAGTGTTGTAATTCTATAAGCATGTAATAAGCTTACAACTCTAGTTGTGTACTATACTTTTTCTACGAACAACTCCATTAATAAAAATAAAACGCATGAATAACATGTACATTGACACTAACAGCTAGTGACAGCGAGTTTTATTAATTATTAAACGTCAAAACAACCTCTACTAACTCGTTTCCATGGTTACTCGAAACCATTGACTGACAAGGCTTTGGTGATAAATTGTTGTTTTTCTAGAACTGAAGCGTAATTTTTTTTATTACGTGCTAGTCATTACGTGTCAGTATCCGTAATGATCCATTTACTTAGTAACCAAATAGTAGGTAATATGGAATTTACTAGTGTGAGAGTAGAAAAACATTTTAAGGCATTCAGTGTCTTAAAGTGACATTTTTAAGGCTTCTATGGAGTGCTAAAAATGGCATTTTAACACGTTTGTAGAAAAACGCTATTTTGAAAGTGTTCTTCTGTCCTGTTGCCTGGGCCCCGCATCCCATGGTTTCCAGGCCATTTTTCACACGTGAATGACATAAAAACCCTAGAGACTAGCAGCACCAAAGTCTACAATATATTATAATAAAATCCGAGTAACTATTCCATATTCCATGAAAAATTTCCTGATTTACCGCCCATATTCCAAGGAACAATTAGTAAAATAGAGAAGCAATTTTGCGTGTTTGGTCATGTAAGACATAAAAAAACCAGCTGTCCATTCAATGAGTGATAAAATCAAATGAGATGTGATGCTTTAGTTTGAGGGAAGCCCACATACCTACATCGACCAGACAGACATTCACTACATTCAAGGTTAGCCATGCATCGATAGTAAACATATTAAAATAATATAAAATGCATCCTTATAAAATGATACCTCCTCAAGATCTGATGAAACACGATTCTGGTAGGAGAACTTATTTTTGTGAGCGAATGTTGGACATGCTGGATGACAATATTATTCAATTGGAAAACATTATGTTTTTTTTGAGTACACTTTTTCACTAAACGGTCATGCTAATCGGCAAAATTGCCGCTTCTGGTCAACCTCCTCATTAAATGAGGGAAGAACACACTCAAAGACACCCTCAAAAGTTAATGTTTGGGCAGTTATTGTTGGAAACCATATCATCCTTTTTTCGTCGAGGGCAATTTGAATGGCGATCATTATTTTGGTACTATTTCAAATGATGTAATTCCAAGTTTGGCAAAATATCCTGATCCAGGAAACCCTCCAGTTCCATTGAATACGATATGGTTTCAGCAGGATGGAACACCACCACATTACCAACGCAATGTGTTGGTGCACTGATCTCACATCATTAGATTTCTTTTCATATGAAGAGCATTTTGTACAAACCTAAATATTTTGATTCAAGTGACTTAAAAGAACGAATAACGCTTGCGATCACATCGTTAAATAATGTTAGAAGACAGTTTTATTTAAAATTGAGATGTTGCCAAGACGTTCGCATTGACATTCATAGTTCTTTTCGGTGTTTTACAGTTTATTAAATTTTTCATTAGGTACATTCTAGTTTTTGATTGTATTGTAGCCAGTTTCGGTAACCACGTGATTTTATTTTAATATATCTCAACTGTTGCAATAAACTTTAAAACGATAACATTTAAAATAGAGAATGAAGAGACCTTTCAAACGATATATCACAAGCCTATTCTTCTCATTTAAAAAATTGGTGGTTGTACCTGTCACTCGAAGAGGGTTGAAGAAAGGGATCGTATTCCCACGCTAAAGAATGTTAATTTAATTATAATTTAAATTTGTAGGGAATTTTAAAAAATATATACAGGTGCCGGAATAATGAATATTAAACACGGAATATTGTTTTTTCATTATTTTCCCAAAATGTTAATGAATACATTTAAAATTATTGTTTGTACATTTTTTCATCGCTTTTTTTGGTATTTAAAGTTGAAAATGAAAATGATCTCTGTATATATTTACAAAATAGAAAGTATGTATTGCTACTTAGATTTTGACCAAATCAACATTAGCTATCTAAGAGTTTTCGTTTAATTTTTATTTCAGAAAATTAACATGTTTGGTTGTTTAAATGTATCGAGAAAATTCAAGACGTGATAATTTAAAGAAGAAGAGTTAAACCTTTATAGGAAGAATGGAAATAATAAAGTAAAATGTAGGATATCCGTCCTTTAGAAAACTATCATCTAATTAAAATAATCCTATTGAAATTTATTTACAATATATAGCAATAAATATTGAATATTTTTGTGGTATCATTTTAATTTAATAGCGCCATATCTAAAGAAAACAAATACGAGATACAAAAGAAAAATTTTGGCTTATACCATTCTTGAGCCAGGTAGTTGAAATATATTGGTCATTTTAGAACAAAAAATTCTCAATAACTTCCTAATTGAGAACAGGTTTTATTCCATTTGGTCCACTGCATGGGGCGTCCCAAATTGAAACATTTTGCAGGGTATCACTAAAGCTAAGACTAGTCGAGATATTATGACTTATTTTTCTGTTAAACACGTTATATTCCAAACAGATCTTCAGAAAGTTGTTTCATTATCTAGAAGAAGGACGTTTTCCATAATTGAACCTAACTGCTTTCACAAATATATTCATTATCTTACTAGATGTGAAAAAATCCAAACAAACTTTTGATAGAATAACCAAAGAAGAGTTTAGTGCAGAAGGCCATTTTTGTTTTTAGGAAGATCAGATTAATAAATATAATATGGTTTACGGTCTCCATGCCACAAAGTCTGCAGCTGAGAACCCTGTTATATAGCCCTATTTTATGTAGGTGATATTTCACTGGGGCATGGCCCGTAATGATTTTCAGCTGATTCATCCGCTTGTTCATTTCCAGAAATATTGTTATCTCCCGGGGCACCCACACTATTCTTACTGCTCCTGTCCCTTCTCCTCTCTTTGACCCATCTGATACCAGGTCTCACGTCGGGAAAACTTCAGTCTGCTTTGGTCTTGCCACTCCTTTCTATATTTTTACTTTATATTTAGAACCGGGGAGAAGTTTAGTAACCATTTAGTTTGTCTTCATATCTAAAATGGCTTCAATTACGATGTCCTGATCTAACTGTTTTGTTGCTCAGGCTATTTTGCTGCCTGAATAACCCAATTCTTGCTTCTCCCATTATCACGGAGGTGTATATAGTGGAGAAATGCCAAAAAAGGTTTCTGGTGCTGCCGTTGGCAATACTGAGACAAGCGAGTATTTGCATGTTGCCCAGTCTCATCATTGCATTCTTTTGTGTCGTCTTTGTCCACCAGACAAAAAATGCATATGTTATTATGGGTTTAACTACTACCTACACTGTATATCCAGTGTAACATGCATGAACTTAACCAACATGTTTTCCCACAAGTTTGCCTTGCCATCATTGACGGGGTCTCCGGTCTTGCGGCTACTTTCTCCAGTTGTTTGGTCCATGTTAATTACGAGTTTACCTTAGTTGAAGGCTGCAAATATCCTAAAATTCCTCCGGAAATAGGATTAAAGGAGCTACTAGTCTCTAAGACTTTCTTAAGGAATTAAGTAGAAGTAAAGGCGCACAATAGATCTTTTAGGTCTCAGTTCATATCATCCCACATACACACATACATACATACATAATCTCAATAATCACATCGATATAATCAACAATTATCACCATTGCAATTTCCGAAACATGAAGGGATAGTGGGCCCAATCCCATGCACCAGGTCCCTTCTTTCAGAAAAAGGCACTTTGCTTGCTACTTAAGTGCAAACAGGCTAGTCCTTGGATTTTGGAGAGGTTGTCTCTCCTTGTCAATAGACTAGTCCAGGCAGGATGTAGTAATCTTCCATGGAACAAAGAGGAACTTTACTCCTGTGTAATACATTTTTTTCCTACCTACTTATTAAACCTTTTTCTAAATTTTCGTTCATTTCGTGGTATTGAGCCCATTGTATATATTGTTTTCCATACCTGTCTTTATTTAGTGAGATAGGTGAGAAAAGTTCAAAACAGGAAACACAAAAATCCAAGATATAGAAGGTGTACAGATTTAAAGTTATTCTATAAAAACTTCTAATGCACTTTTTCACATCTAGTAAGATAGAGAAGATATTTCAGAAAGCCGTTAAAGTCGATTTAGGTTAATTGCTTTATATCTTGAGAATGGAAAAACTGAAGATCTAATCGAATCATGGCTGGTTTAACAACAAAATATACTTTTTGTTTGAAGGACCCTACAAGATCCTGCATATCTATCTAGTTTGGAACACCTTATACATCTTTAATGACACTAAAATGTCTAACAATAAATATTTGACTGTTGAATGTTTAATTCTGCTGAATATATTTGTGAAACTATACTAACAATAAATAAAAAATCACTTTCCTTGTATTTGTCACATTACAACAAAAATGTCCACCTACGCTCACAACTTTCATGTTTGGGATATGTCTTTCTTCTAAAACATTATACCAGAAATGTTGAATTAGTGATTTCAAAATATATAAGAGTTTTACCTTCATACCGTTGGTCAAGTATATTTGAGCCCATTTTAAATACACGTATCTCAAAAAATCTAGCTCCTTATACATTAAAATGTCTAAAAAAAAATTAATAAAGAAAACTAGTTTATTCAGGCACTATTTAAGGGCCCGTTATTGAATGAAAATATGACCGTAAAAACATGGCT
>CAJUYG010004628.1:0-16148 GCA_910591675.1 Galerucella calmariensis
GTTAAGTGTTGTTAGAACCCCGAGTTTCATTTGTGAACATATTAATTTCTAGTATATGCAACTAAATATACAAATATAAGTAGAAAAAGTTGCCTATCGACAAAGGGTAGAAGTCAATGAATATTTATACAACAATCATTTTATCGTCTTTTAGATTGATAATTTATTATGTAAGAAGGTATTGTTAAATGAATACCATCTAATTAATAATAAATGAACAGATAATATTTGGGGAATTTACAACCGACAATGTTCAACTAACTGTTGCCAAACCATTGATTGTTTTGAGTATAGGTAGGTACCCACTTATACCCACCTATAATACTTTAATATTTAGTACGCTTATGTTAATATTGATATTTATTGGTATCTAAGAAATGGATTATTAATAAAAATTAATTCAGTCCGTTGATACAACGGACCATATTTGCAAACATCCACACGGCTCTAAAAAAAGTATATAAATTGTTTCATGCCACAGACATAAAAAATGTCTGTGTTTAATGCCAATTTCTCATTAGTTTTGAAGGAAACATTTTTGCTGTGAAATATAGGGTGTATTCTGATAAATCCAATATAAATATTCGATTACCTATTTTGTTTCTGTACATTATTTTTGATTTAGCAAATAAAATGCATCTATTTAGAACGACAATGGTAGGTTCATACCTACATATGGGTACCGACTGCGGATCTGTTACTGTAAAATAAGGGATTTGTAAAGTTTTATCATTAAATCCTTCAGACCAGTTAGAAAGTCAACGAAATATTGTGAAATGTACCTATTTTACTTGAATACCTATATAAACTAGGAAATATGTTCCTGAGTAAACTAAACGTGGGATGACAATAGGTAATTGAAGTGAATAATTAATTTGAATAATTGGATTAAGATTAAGAATTAGCATTAGTTAGTAAGTAATCTTTATTTAGCTCCAAGATAATCATAAACATATAATTTTATTAACATGCCTACAAAAAAATAACTTGAAGCTAATTTAAGATGTCCCATCTCTAAAGAATAAGTTTATTAAAGGTGTACAAACTTAGATTAGGAAGTACAATGTTGTTGTACTGTACTGTCTAAGTGTACAAATTTTTACTGTTTTTATACCTATCAGTTAAAGTCGAAACCCATCAGAGAACAGTGATTTCATGAGAAATGATTTCCTGTAAAATCTATATTACCTACCTACCTATAATAAATTTGTGGATTGAATGATAAAGTTGTGGTGAATGTGAATACAACAAACAATACCTACGTAATCATTATAGGTAGTAGTACAGTAGCAATACAATAATTCAACAATTCAACTTTTCACAATGATCAAATGAACTTTTATAAAGCAACCTTTATTTTATAAGATTCTTACTTTCAGCTCAGGCAACAACTTACTGTTGTTAGTCGAGTACGGAATGATATACAACTATAAAACATTTCATAATTTAAACTAGCTTAAAAACTACACAGTACCCACACTATTTTTCCTAGAAATCAAAAAAGAAAGTTTAAGTCATGACTTATATAGGCTCATTTCCAGAATTTTTGTATTAGAAATCTCTAGAATCTTAATAAATAATTTTCATTTTCTCACAGTGTTTACTATAAAGTATTGAAATCTCATGAAATAACACAAGTGTTGGCACCATCGATCGAACGAGATTCTTGAAAGTATGATTGCGTCCACTGGCCTCAGGTGGAGCCACGGTCGAAACCAGAGAAGCTGTGCAGTGACAAAATGGCAATGGAATGTTGCTGCAAGAAGTGAACTTGTGAAGTGTTGTCGTTTCATTTTCCGTGGAATTTCGCCCGAATTTTCACTAAATGTGGCTTACAAATAACATTTAATATATAGTGAATCGTCTCGGTGTTTGTGTGTGTTGTTTTTGGATCAATTTGTGCGGTTTCTTTGCCAATAATGTACCATATACTTTTAACAATAGGTAAGCCATGTCTTATCGTTTACCTTTGTATATTTTTCATGCATGTTATTTGATATATTCTTCAGATAATGGAGAGATAATTGTATTGGTGGATGATTTACTTAAAATCCCATCAATTTTTATTCATAAATGTTTGTTTATCGGCTTAATAATCAAGTGACTTTGATTTGTTTGATACATTACCTACACTTCATACTGTTTATCCAGTTCATGTTTCAGTTTCGATGTAAATACTAAATAATTTTATTGAAGGAATATAATTATATCTAAAATGAATTACAGAGAAAATCAATTTCTCTACGGTTCCCCTCGTTTCTCTGAATGAAATTTTTATCATTTGAAGTTTCATTAACCCTATTATCAAGATACCTGCCTTTCAGAAATTCCTGTGTTTCTCCTCTTATTTAATTCCCTTTTGTTATTTTCAATTCGAGGGGGTTTTTGAAAGGAGACTTAAAAGAGGAATAATAAGAGATTGATAAAATTAAACTTCGCAAAGAAACTTTCATCGTTTAATTTATCTCTTGCTAACCGGTTACAGTATATATTGAAGTGTGGTGTTACATACGGGAAACTTACCTATATGTTATGTACGTATGCATGTGGCGAACAATGCAATATGATATTGCACAAAACCGTTGGTATGCAAAATCTCGTTGCCAGTTAAGGGATACCTAGATTTTCAGATAACGAAGTTGAACGAACTGCAAACTGCTGAAATTTTTTTTTGTAACTGTATAGGTACGGACTTCTTTAAAGATTAGTACCTAACAACTTTATCTTTAAATAAAATCTTAAAAGGAGGTTGGTAACTACTTTCGTAAAATTAATTACCCATTCTTAAGTTGAGCGTAAGAAGTGTAGAGGACAAAATAAAAACATTCAAAACATATCAGCATGGTTAATATTTTGAGAAATACAAAAGTCATTTAATCATAATTCGTCTTAACTTCAAAATATTATGTGTTTTTATCTTATCTTTATTGGACCAATTTAATCAGTATTTTCGCCTTATACCTAACCAATTCATAGCCCGGAATAAACAAAACAATGTCCAGTGAGAGAAACAGGATCAGTTTATTTCATTTAAAAATATGTATAGGTACTTATATTTAATCAAAATAACAAAATAAACAAACCAACATCGCTAGGTATATCAAATTCCATCTAAAAAATAAATAAACAAATTGCTTGACAAGTCAGAACAAATTGAATAAAAATGCTGCTTATAGTAGAAAGTAGTTTGGGTAAAAATCGTATCACTTTTTTATATTTTTCTCATTTTGATCCGCTATTAAAACATCTTTAGAAACAAATATGTAGGGATGTAAAATGACGGTCATTTTTACGTCATTTTTGTCAATTTTACGTAATTGCTTTACCTTAAATGTAGGATTATTAGTATAAGTATTATAAGTAAAGCCCTCGGTAAAGCCATCATGCAACTCCAAAACAGATTAATTTGAATATATGACTGTAATATAGTTTAATGACGGTCAGTTATAGTGATTATTACTGTCATATATTTGAATGACGGTCGTCGGTCAGATATAAATAAATGACAAGGGTGTCATAAAAATATCTGACGTTACTGTCATTTTCATTATGACCGTGACCAGAAAAATTTTCTCACAGCCCTACAAATATGGCAGCACATCATGCTTAATCTTAAATTAGGTATTTAACGTACTCAGAGCATTTCTTTAAAAAACATTGTCAAAAAGAAAGACTACCTATTTTATTTCAGTTATGTCAGTCGTCAAAATACAATTCAGTTGGGTATAATAAATATGTAGGTAGGTACCTATCATAATGTACACCTGTATATTTGCATATTTTTGAAATCCTCTTAATGAACCCATTCCAACAAACTAAATAATAATGTATGGTCAATTATGAATTATACAGGGTGAAATTTTTATTTTCACAGTTATTAATACATACATAAAATACCTGATGTATTTGATTTTAATACATAAAAATAAATGCTCAAAATGTTATCCAATAGAATCGTGTATAACAATCGGGTTTTGGGTGGAATAATTGTTATGAATTTTGTAAAAAAAACATTTTTTGACAAAAACAGATATTTATAATTTTTTTTCTGAACACAAAATAAAAACAAACAAATGTCAGAGATTGTTACATTAAATTTTTATGGTACATTAAATCGTCATATAATATATAATATTTATATAATAAACTAGACTTTTTATTACTTATTTCGTAAAATTGTCACTTTGTCAGATTTTTTTGCAGCAGCTTTTAAAGTTCTGTATTTCAGATCCTTGAAAATTAAAGTTAAATTCTTATTAATAATTCTAATAAAAAGGATCTATGGACAGCACACACTCATTATCCACAAACCAATCAGATGTGTTTCCGCAATTTAATTGTAATTTGGTTTTAAAATACCTGATGTATTTGATTTTAATACATTGAAATAAATGCTCAAAATGTCCTCCACCTAGTTGTTGGCAATAGCACAGTCTCCTATAGAACTCCTCCTTAACTTTGTTTGAAGTTTGAGGTGAAATATTCCGTATTTCTGTAGTTATCCTGTCTTTGAGGTCTACAATGCTAGTTGGTTGTGTTGCATATACTTTGTTCTTGAGATAACCCCACAGAAAAAAATCTAACGGCATAAGGTCTGGCGATCTAGCTGGCCATTCAATAGTACCTCTTCGTCCAATCCATTTATCGGGGAAGATTCCATCTAAATAAGTTCTTACCATTAAAGCGTAATGGGGTGTTGCCCAGTCTTGCTAGAACCAAACATTTTCATTCCGTAAGCTAGGATCTATTGCGTTGGGATATAAGTTTGCCAACGCAGAAATAACTTCATTTTTAAGCATATTTAAATATTTTTCAGCTGTCAAATTTCCATCCATAAATATAGGACCAATAATATGGTCGCCTATGATACCGGCCCAAACGTTCACGTTTTGAGGGTACTGAGTATGTGTCTCACGCATCCAATTAGGATTCTCTGCTGACCAAAATCTACAGTTTTGTCGGTTTACCTCTCCATTCAATGTGAATTTTGATTCGTCAGAAAAAAGAATGGTACCAAGAGCTATCTCATTTCTGTTCAGCTTATTCATCAATCTTTCGCAGAAATCCATTCTACGATCTGGATCGTCTTCTGTTAACTCATCCACAAAAGTTAATTTGTAAGGATGAAGTTTTTCTTTATGAAGACATCTTAGAACTATGACTAACATTATTTTCACGGGCAATTTGACGCGTACTTGAAGTTGGATTCTCTTCAACACTTAACAAAATATCCACTTTCACATCATCTTCAACTAAGTGTGGTTTTCTTTTCAATGGTTTGACATGTCCAAGTTCTCTGAATTGTGCATGAATTTTAGACACAGTACTTTGTGAAATATTGGGCAATTCGAGATACCTGTGATTAAATAGGTTTGCCCGAGGGTTTGCCACTTCAACTTGACTTCTGCAGTTATCCCCGTACCCGATCATCATTAAAATCTCAATTCGTTGAGTCTCAGTTGAATATTTCATTGTTATGTCGACAAGGAAAGAGTGTTTGACAAAGATTTTACTTTTTCAGTATAAACTGTCAACACATCAACAACTGACAGAATAGAAAACAAACCACATTATTTACCGATTTTGTCTAATTATTGACGTTTTTAGACAATTTTTAGGTATTTATGATAAAATTCATGGGCGTAGCAGGTTTTGTTTAATATACAAATACGTCCAATAATTAGTTAGTTTAGATTTTTGATAAATCCATATTTAGCTAATTTAAAAAAGTAGGTAAGTACCAATATTTCAAGTGTAATAAATTATTAATTTTAAAATTTCACCATGTACAATTCATAATTGACCATACATTATTTAGTTTGTTGGAACCGGTTCATCAAGAGGATTTCAAACATATACAAATATACAGGGTGTTTCATTAAAAAAAAAAACACCGACTATGGCATACTTGCGTGAATCACTCTGTACATTCAAATTTATGTTCACATAACGCACAACTCAATTCAAAAATTGACGTGTCTCGGCATTTTTCATAATGTTCTAAAATAATGACATAAAGAATTTTATTCCATAAGTGGTTTCCACACTGTATATGGCAGAGCCATATGCTACTAGAAATATTGCACGTTAAGAAGGTGCTTCATTGAAATATTTGTCTTCCGTAGAAATAAGCATTTTTTCTCCTCCCTATATTGTAAACAACGGATTTTGACACTATTTTGATGTACATACATAATATATGTAACAATCAAATAAAAAAGGTATCGATTTTCCTTGACGACGAGCTGTGAGTCAAGCTTGGGTGATCATAATTAATTTATACCATATAAAAAATAAATAATAATAGTACAATTATTTACAAAATTTGAATGAATGTTTTCTCGTTTTTTCTCAATTTGTTTGAAATGTTCTGACTCCGCCTCTAACTAAGTTTTCTGTTAATATTAAAGTAAGTACTGCAGGAGACTTCTGGCTTCCTTATATTGTATAAAATTGTATCCCAACCTTATTGAATTGAAAAAATCGAGCTATTTTGAAATATAAGTAGTATATTGTACCCGAGATTGTACCTATATACCTAGGCGGTAAAGTGGCTTTTTTCAGGCCGAAAGAAGATACGGACAGGCAAGGCGCAAAAGCACTTTACTGCCATGGTTTATACATTATTTTTTATCCTACACAATAATTAACCAACATTAAATTTGTTGACTATTAGGGTATAGGTAATTTGGAGTAACATTTTTGAATGTATTAAACTAGCTGTATTGTATTCTGAATTCCTACATATAAATTGATAAATCGCTGTTCAAATAAAGTTTGAATTTTACTATGCTACTGTATGAATAAGCTAAGTTTTATACTCGGTTTCATATTATGTGTCATTAACCTATTATTGAAAAGCATAAAAGCCATAATTTATTGTAGGTTCGGAAAGCTTCGATAGTAATTGCGAGAGTAATTGGTTTTCAAACCATTTGAAAACATGTTCTCCATTTATTTCCCCATGATAATGAAAAAAATGAGAAAATATTCCTACTTTGTGCGCCAGTAATACTACTATCTTCATTCACATCATGTACCTAGTTCAATTAGACAATTGAAAATTGTGAAAAGCAAAAAATAATCATAGTATGATGAAACCGCTGAACAAAATTTGTACACTAAAATACCATATTTGACAAATAATACCAGAATTACCTAAATAAAATACGAAAAATTACCAGAAAATACACGGAAAAAAAAGAATCGTTGTATCAAGTAAAATTTATTTGGATCAATTAAATTAAAGTGTCATATATGCACGACAAAATATTATTTTGGAGCAATTAAAATAATTTCTTGGTTTCAATGCAGGTTAAAGTATTGATGCAACTAACTGTTTGTTGACTGAACCAAATATTTAGTCAACTGGACCATTTTCATAAATTATTTTGATAAAATTATTGCTTCAACAAAGTGAATATGTTGTTGAATTGAATCTGAAAAATGATCAAATCAATTGAGAAAAATAATGATTTAGTCAATTTTTTTTTGTTGAACAAATTATAATAAATGATCTAATGAACAAACGTTATCATCATATCAATTTTTTTTTGCTTGGTTCGAAACAAATTTTGGATTCAGGTGAAGAATTATGTTGCTAAATTGAATAACAAAATTACTAAATCAACGAAATTCATAAGCAAATCAAGAAAATTAATTGCTTGCGTTAA
This sequence comes from Galerucella calmariensis, assembly GCA_910591675.1. Taxonomy (NCBI): domain Eukaryota; kingdom Metazoa; phylum Arthropoda; class Insecta; order Coleoptera; family Chrysomelidae; genus Galerucella; species Galerucella calmariensis. Next base: position 7,674 of record CAJUYG010004628.1, read on the forward strand.
TTTTGAGAATTTATCCGATAAATTAAATATTTTAGTTGAAAAGTATAATATGTTGATTGAACTTGAAATGCAATCAGTTTGATCAACTGATTGCTAATTTTAATATAAAAATTAAGTTGTCATAACATACTGAGTGCTATAAAAAAGAAAAGTAAAATATACTTCATAGCATTTTATTTAAAAAGAAAAAACAATAACAAAATAAAATATAAATTTTCTAAAACATAAAATCAAACTTCCACTAACTGCATTTCTTTTCAACCGCAATAACTTTTCCATAAATTGGAACCAATCCACTTGCAAATTCACTAAAAGAGCATCAGGGAAAATCAAATCATAATGTTGATCTACAAAGAAGGAATAATAAAAATAAATAGAGTTTAATGAATGTTCTAAAAAAGCATAAAGGAAATTCTCGAATTTTCCAATATAAATATACAAAATGCAGCCCCAATGAATGTATCACATGTTCCTTTCTCAAACACTGAATTTAGGTAGCACTACTATTACGCTTAGAATTAACAATTTGCAAGGTAATGATGATGAATATAACAAATTTAAAGTGAAGGTAATGACACATTACCTTACATTTCCAATTAGGTAGGTTAGGTTAGGTAGGATCATAGCAAAGTACCGTAACTTTGTAAAAAAGACATTAGGTACTTACTGTTTAAAACCGGGTTCAATCTCAGTTTAAATTCATGTTTCGTTTAGAATGTGATGTATGCGATTTAGGATACAACTGATACAAGACAAACTACCTATCATCTTAAAACAAAAATGAACATTTTTTCGGAAGAAACGAGATAATATAATATTTGTAAATAGAATACATAATTATATTTACCTGAATAATCCGCTAATCCAGAACAATTTCCAGACAACAGGTTATCACTCACCTAACGATCTAACTCCTATCTTAGAACAATATAAAATGAAGAATGAAGTGAAAACGTTGTGATAGATAGAAACAGGACAATCTACTAAGCAAGAACATTTTGAATGAATCAGATAATCAGTCGATACAAATATGAAATTATTCCGATTGAACTATTGCATCTATTGAAACAAACAAGAATAAATAGTTCAAATTGACTGTTGATATTGGTTACTTCAATGATTTTAAGCTCCAAACCAATTCATTTTTTGTTTTAAACAATATAGTGTACATGCTTGATTGAAAAGCAAATATTAAGGTCGAATTAATATTATTATTCGCTTAAAAGGAGTTGAAAAATGCTTCATTTAAAAAAATTTATTTTGAACAGAGCGAATTCACTTGTTTGAGTCAACCAAATATTATATTTGAGTTAATAATATTATTCGCTTAAAGTAAGTTAAAATATATTTCATTTGACAAGTGTATGTTTGAATCAAGCGTGTTCATTTGTTTGATTTGAATGAATCATTTTTTTGAGATAATATTATAATACTTTGATGTAGGTAAATTAGGAAATACTTCACTTGATAAGTCCATTTTTGGTTCAAGATATTTCTAGGATTAGGTCGACAATTCCATTTTGTTTCGGCAATTTTAATATTTCCTTGGACAAATACATTCAGTATTTGATATGAATGAAATTTAATCGAGTTAATCAAATAAAAGTGACTAAATAAATTTAGTTGATATAACAAATATTTTTTTTCCGTGTACCAACATTACAGCGCCGTTTTCTTCAGGATGGTACAAAAATATGCCAATTGGGGTGAACATAATGTCTAACTGGATAAAAGAATCTGCAAAGATGATTGGACTCGATATTAAAAAAATTAAAACCATTCCACATGATCAACTACAGTGTCTAACATTGTCAAAGAAATTGGATAATGAACGTCATTCAAATTTATTTAATAACCTAAGAGAGAGTGGAGAGTATCATAAACTTTCAGCATATCGGAACAAAACAATGTTGAAAAATCCTCCTCCCAATGACATCATTCATAATAATTTCATTTTTCATGTTCAAAACTTCAATGTTTATATTGAGTCGAGTGATATAAACTTGTTGAAATAAAAATCTAAAAAGTTATTTTTATTGTAACGTCAAAAAATAATCTATCTATAATACTGAGTGTTCAATAAATTAGAGATAAATTAGAATTTTCCAGGCATTATCTCAAACTTGTTAATAGCCACTCGAACTTTTCGGGCTTTCGCCTGACAAGTTTTCTAAAATCTGTCAAATTATTTTCAATTCATTCTCACTCTCTTGCAGCGCATGAAAATCGTCGATCAGATGATGTGGTTGTGACAAGAGTTGCGACGTTGCTAGATTTCCTCATAATTTTCCTTTTTAATTATCGATGTTACTGCGCACGCGCATATTAAAAGAGTATCCTGAAAACTTTACGATATTACCACAAAATTACTATGAAAATTTTTTGACAATTCCAAAAACCAATCAAATTTCCTCATTTTATATCATATGAACAATCTCAGCCAATCATGTCATCATTACACTGAAAACAGACCATGTGCAATTTTCACACGTTGCTATGGATACATATTGATTTATTTCGATTTTGAAGTTTCGAATATTTAATATTTCGAAATGTCACGATTTGGTTGTAATACTGAAACAAAAAATTTTCTATCCGAATAACCCTCGGACATTGATAAATGCTCAAAAATTTTATGACAACTTTCTCAAGCTTGTTGCTTGTAGGCAACAGACCTCCGCCTACGGCGTCGGTCTGTTTCCAAGCAACAAGCTTTCGAAATCTGTCATAAGATTTTTTCGAACAATTATCAATGTCCTTGGGTTATTACTACTGATAATTTTTTAATGGATATAGTAACCAATCAAATTACTTAATTTCAAGTCATGTGTAAAATTTCATCCAATCACCGCTGTATTACAGCGATAATACCCTACATGTGGTGTTTTCAGTTTAGTGTTTATGTTTTATTAAAAATTAATTAAACGTCAAACTGACAACTGGATTAAAAATGTCGGAAAGATTTGGTATTGCATCTAACGATTCAATTAATTTACCAATTGTGCTTTTCACAACTGTAGTCTTAAATAAAAATGAATACCTAATTTTTGATTAAAACTAATAAAGTTTGTATTGAAAAGTATTAAGCGTCAGATTGACAATCAATTTTTTGATATCTACAAAGTAAAAAATTATCTTATCGAATACTCCTCGGGTCTTGATAAATACTCAAAATTTTGTCGTAGAGAATCCTTCAAGCGTGTTGCTCAAAGTTAATTTCTGAAAACACTCAATAGCATTGATTTTTACCTGTTTTACCTTTAACATCTTGTATCTCGAAAACTAAAGCTCCTACGTCCCATGTCGACAGGAAATTTTACGCCAATTTATGCATTTTCTACACGCTTTTTCGATTTGTAACACCTATTCCTTAACACCCTGTATAATGACCTATTCAATAATTCTAAATTCGTTATAATACTTGCACGAATTTATTGTTGCCAGGATACAAAAGTAATAACCTGAGTGATAAAAATGTTATTTTATTGTTTAATATTTGAAAAATGATTGAGTGGATTAAATCTCCTAAATTCAAGCGTATTATTAATACCCTTTCATAAAAATACCCTGTATGCATTCAACAAATTGGCTTGTTAGTGGTATCGATTCTTTATTCCGACTCGATTACTTGTAAAGAAATGTAGGTATATAATTCTAAAACCGCAAAACCACAAAAAATGTGTTGATCAACTAAGTACAATGAAAAAGAAATAATTAAAATTGTTATTGAAATAATTTGTGTTGGCAGCAATGGGCCGTATCATTTGATAAATAAAAATGGAAATAGGTACACCTGTTTGCTACCTGGTATAGATAATAAAATATTGAATATTTAGGTATTACTAGAGGACCCGTCAGACGTTGTTCTGTCGGGCGTACATGAACTGCGGACCAAAAACCATAAATGATTTTTAAAATTTGTCATGTGTTTTTAATGACCCATGAATTGCGGACCAAGTCGAAAGGGCCACCTGAAATCTACCTGCCCACTAATTGGGAAAAACCTATACTTTTATTATACGCTATCAATAACTAATCTACCTGAATGAATATTTAAAATATCCAAAACTTCATTATTTAACTGAATGTCTTGTCGTCAGCATCAAATAAATATGTCGGTATTTGAGTGTTTAAGTGAACGAGGAAAACCTTTGTTAGTGTTCCAAAACGCAAAATTTTCTTTCAAGAAAACATTGAAAAGCGGAGAGAAGTTTTGGACGTGTACCTTCAAAAACTGTACTGCTAAAATTTTCACGCACGGTGCGCGAAGAGAACGTTCTTTCAAGGAGTACACTGAACCACAACCATACGGTGGATATTAAAAAACATAATCGACAAGTGATTTCGAATAGTGTTAAACGTAAGGCAGCAGAAGATTTATCGGAAAAACCTTCAAAAATTTTACATTCGTCGTTCAGACAAAATCCAGGGAATATGTCAACCATCACAGCAAGAGATGTCAACTACATACGAAATAATATTTACTGCCTTAAGCGCAAAAACCAACCACGATTACCGAAAAGCCTAAGTGAAACAATAGCCATTTTGGAAGAAACCGACGTAAAGAGTACGGAAGGTGAGAAGTTTTTATTTGTGAACAATTTAGAGAAGAAAATTGTGGTGTTTTCTACAGAAAGTAACATGACTGCATTATGTAACACAGATAAAATATATTTGGATGGCACGTTTTCCTACTGTGTCAAATATTTTCTGCAATTATTCACAATTCATATAGAGCGAAATGGCTATTACATTCCTATAGCATTTTGTTTGCTTCCAGACAAAAAAGAATGCACGTATAAATTTTTGTTTGATCTTCTCTGTGAAAGGTGCAATACAATTAATTTACAACTTAAGCCTAAAATAGTGACAGCAGACTTTGAACAAGCTATACATAGCGCAGTGGCTGCGACATGGAATGAATCAAAAATCATTGGATGCCGGTTTCACTTGGGACAGGCCTGGTTTAGAAAACTACAAAGCATTGGTTTAACAAAGGAATATAAAGATGAAAGTAGTGTAATAGGGAAATGGTTACAATATAGTTTTGGATTGCCGTTCTTGAATCCAAGTGAAGTAGGAGATTGCTTCTCATTTGATTTGATGGAAGAAATGCCGAACGACGAACGTGTTAGGACATTCGCCGATTACTTGGTAGATTTTTATATTGGCGGAGATGCAAGATTTCCTCCAGAAATGTGGGCTGAAATGACAGACAGCATACAGAGAACAGCAAATGCATGCGAAAGTTTCCATTCGAAGTTTAACGAAAATTTTCATTCTTCCCATCCAACAATATTCAACTTTTTAAATATATTGAAACAGTTTCAAACAGATACGATTATTAAACTTCGATCTGTCTCCGATAAACCTAGAATACGCGATACTAAAGTCAGAAAGCGACAAGATTTTTTAACTACCAAAATTTTTCAATATGAACATAAAGAAATTACTAGATATAATTACGTGAAATGTTTGTCCTATATGTATAAAGTAAATAATAAATAAATCTTGGATTTATTAGTACCTACATCAACATATTTATACATTTCCTATATCCCATATATTGTATAGACTATAGTATTTTAGTTGATTAATAAACATATTATAAGCAAAATGTATTTCTTTAAAAACTTATAATTTTCTTATTCAAAATAAAAAAATATTGAAATGATAATGGTTTACTATTCCCTAATTTTTACACCTTACCTTTACCCTAGTTGTATAAACTTAAGCTTAGTCCGCAATTCATGGTTTTTAAAAGAGGGGTCTTCTTGGTTTGGTCCGCAGTTCGAGTACGGAATTATTAAAATCAGGTAATCGGTCCGCAATTCGAGGCCGCCGGTTCTGTCTTGTCTTGTTATAGTCCAATAATATAAGGGCTTGGCAAAGAAAAAACTGCGTAACTTTCTTTCTCAACGGATTTTTATGTTTTGGGGGGTGCTGAATCTGAATCTGAAGTTTGCTACCACCACTGAGGCACCTACTCATCCATTAGTCGCGAAAAAAATATTTTTTTTTTCGGGCAGCACCGATCGGAATGCGGTTTTCGGCATTCGCTTGCAAAAATTATTTGTAAAAAAGTTACCTAGTTTTGATTTGTCCAAAATCAAAAATTGCATTGTTCCAGCCAAAAATGCATTCGAAAAATGCATTTTTTGAGACGCCCTTCGGACAACTTAATAACTTTTTAAGAAAGAGTCAGAACTGGCCCAGAATGGGTACTCGGGGGTTTTCGAGGTCGCTGATCACGATTATGATGTTCAAATTGACACCCTGACCAACTGGGGCTCAGTAACGCCGACGAACGTCATTTCCGTGGAACACTCCCAGAATTCGTGCGGGGAAGGAAAAACACTTGGCGCCCGGGTGTTTTTTGGGTCGTTGAATTCAAATATGGCATCAACGAACACCCCCCGCACACCTGGCGCGCCCCAACCTGGACGTAGACGTCGTCTCCGAGAATTTTCCTGACAAGAGTGTCAAAAACAACCCAAAAATCATTGTGGGGGAGTTTTATGGGTCGCTAAAGCAGAATTTGACGTTGAAAACGATCCCCCAAACACCTGGTGCACTGCAACCTGGACCTGAACATCTTCTCCTAGGCTTCTGTATCTGTCTCTGTAGAGTAGGGAGGGTGAGTGTGTAGGCTCACAGCACTTAGGCCACATGTGACCCATTGTACATCCTCCCGAGGAGTTGTCCTCCTAGGTCATTGTCCATCCTGTCCTTCTCAGGAAGGTGGACAGGTCATTGGGAGACATCTCCTTTATATCGGCAGGTGTAGGCCAAGACTCACCGAACCCACACTCTCTTATTGACGATAACTCCGGACACTCGCATAAGACATGCCTGACAGTTTCATCTTCTTGTTCACACATCCTGCATAGAGGTGTGTCCACTAGCCCCATAGTATGGAGGTGTTTACTTAGTTGACAGTGACCAGTCAGAAATCCTACTGTTAAACGTAGGTTTTTCCTGGTCATCGCCAAATATTTCTTCGGCGCCAGCTTCCGAGGGTCGCCCAGGGTGATCCTGGCAAAACTACATCCTTTGATTCCATCCCATCTCTCAAGGGATTGAGCATGGGTGTAACGTTTGGTTAGTTCCGCAATTGTCGAAGTCGTTAGGCCGTAGGTGTCACTGGGTCCTAGAATTTTCAGTCCAGCGGCTTCCCTGGCTAAAGAATCAGCAATGCGATTTCCTTTACTCCTGTCGTGCCCTTTAACCCACCTCAGGATAATGTTGTTATCTGCCGAGACGTCAGCTAAATCTTGGTGGCACTCTAGTACTAGCCTCGATATAACACGTTGTCTGTTCAAGGCTAATAGGACTTGTCTACTATCAGTGCAGATTATTATGGTTTTGCCAGAAATTCCTCTTCTGGTTAGTTCTTTTGTGGCAATTGAGATACCAGCCAGTTCTGTTTGAACCACGCTGGTATTGTTTCCCATTCCCCACTTAATCTTGAGGCTCAGTGCTCTCGAGTAAATTCCACAGCCTGAGCCTTCTTTCATTTTTGAACCATCTGTATATATGCGTATTGCATTTGCAGCATCTGGCTCTGAGTTCTGTTTTATTTGAATTTTGTAGGGTTTGTTAAACAAAAACCTGGGTTCAATTGCATCATTGACTGCCTGCAGGAGAGGTAGCGCAGTGAGCGTTTCCTTCCATAGGCTCAACCTCAATTGGCCCATTCCTACTTCGGGGTTTACACCAGCCGTGTGCAATCGTACCATGGCCATTAACGCAACCTCCTTGACGTGTAGGTCCAGAGGGGTCAGACCAGTAATTAGTTCCATTGCTGCAGTTGGTGTTGTTCTCATGGCTCCTGTGATGTTCAAACAAGCCATTCGCCTCCTAGGCTTTTCCAGACACATTCGAAAAAGACGAACCGAAAATCGTTAAGGGGGGTTTTTTGGGTCGCTGAATGCAAATATGGCATCGGCGAACACCCCCCACACACCTGGTGCGCCCCAACCTTGACGTAGACGTCCTCTCCGAGAATTTTTCTGATACATTCGAAAAAGACGAACCGAAAATCGTTAAGGGGGGTTTTTTGGGTCGCTGAAGCAGAATTTGACATCCAAAACGTTCCCCTGAGCACCTAGTGCACCGCAACCTCGACCTGAACGTCTTCTCCGAGGCTTTTCCAGACACATTCGAAAAAGACGAACCGACTTAGGAGAAAGCATCTGTATATACTTACACAAAAGCGCTCTGAGCGTTGGGAGAAAAGTGAAAGGCCGCTCGGCAAAGTTTGGAGCATAGATACAGGTTTGGAGATCTAGCCGGAGATTATTCTCGTCATTCATACAGGACTGGATGAACTTTTTCGAGGGCCCCAAAGGGAGTTAAGCATAGATGAATGTATCAAATTATGAGACGATTTCGCAGAGTTTTTTGCGGTTGTATCTGTAAAACCATCGGAGAAGACGTTCAGGTCCAGGTTGCGGTGCACTAGGTGCTCGGGGG
>CAJUYG010004629.1:0-12316 GCA_910591675.1 Galerucella calmariensis
TTTTCATTTTAAACTGTCAAATTTGTTTTTTATGGAATGTGTAAATACGATATGAAAGTGAGTTTTTAGTTTTTGAACTGTTTTGAAAATAGTGTGCACCCTTTCTTACTGACTGTTTCTTTGTGTAGTCGTTGATAAATTAAAAAAGGGAAGAATGGAATCCGAAACCACTTTATATTCTGCTAAAGTGATTCTACTTATGATATAATTGAAAAATGGTTGAAATAGAACATACATATAATTTTGCCATTTACCTACATAATTATCAAGGTTACAAATACTTCTATTATTGTGATATTTTGATATAGGTTATATTATCAGTATTAAGTTTTACTAATTGGATATTTAGGTTGAAAGTGTCCATTTTGGTTTTTAGAAGTTGGTTGTATTTATTTCTATGTATTTTCAAGCCTGAAGGCTTTATAATTACAAATAAAATGTCTTGTTTTTATACTTTCATTATCTGATTGATGTTAATGCAATAAAATATATTCTCAATGATATTAAAATCAATTGTTCATGGCAAAGTATTTACAGCAGCATCCCTAATAAAATAACTACTATAATAAACTAGTTCAACATACGTTCCAACCGTTTGGTAAGAGATTACCAGTCATTTTATTCATTTCTCTGACGCATGCGCATTAAATAGTTCTATTACTGGTTACGTACGATAACCGAATTACTGGTTGGAACGAACATATTAAACGCATAGAACAAACTGGATCAAACGACTACCGTTAATTGGTTAATTCCTGACAAGATCTTCTTTTTTAAAAAAATATTTTAAGAATTGCGGCGTTGTCAAATGGAACCTCTCACTTAGTTAAGGGAGGTACGGCGCGAACGAAGTTCCACTTAAATTATAAGTGTCACTTAGCTAAGTATGACTTTTTAGGATAATCGGTGCGAATGGCCCTAAGGATCGAATGTATTGAAATAATCGTCCCTTATATATAACTGTCTGGCTATGCCATATTCAATTATATCAATTATTTCAAAATCGTAAACATCTTCTAACAGTGTAACCGGTGCGAATGGCCCTAAGAGACAAAACTATATGTATAAATGTTCAGATTTTTCTAATATCAATACATTTGTAATTTCTCTATTTGAATTTATAGCACTCTAAGGGCGGGTTTATCAATGCCCGGTTAAATCTGTCAGCTACGTAGCCCTCAGCTATCTCTAGCCGCCAGTCAAAATCTCGGTTACAATAGAAAGCGTTTATCAATGCACCACATAACTGACAGCTAGCTAACTGGAGGCTAAGTGTAATTGAGCATTTGACAACCTTGTTCGGGTTATGAATGTGAGTTGTTGTTGTCGTCAGAGTGTAAATTTCTCATTTTCTCAACAAATAATTGCCCTCGTATTAAAAGTCAGCTTTTGAAGTTTCTTTGTTTTGAAATAATCAATAAACCGTTGTTGCCGTGGAAAGAGTTGGCTTTGTTATGTTTAACAAATGTATGCGGTATACATACCTAATGGCTTTTTTTTATTCCCAATTGTTAGTGTGTCGATTGTATAGGTGGAATTACAATATACTTTTGTGAAACAATCATTTTTAAAAATGTCAAGTACAGCTCAAACAAACAATAAAATAGATGTGAAATCGATTGGACTATGATAAAAGAAAATATAATACCTACTTCTCCAAAAAAAAAACTTTGAAGTGTTCTGGCTCAAATCAATTTTTATATAAAAACAGATGTGAGGAAGAGAACAATAAAACTAATGGGAAAGTTTCCAATTCTTTTATCCAATAATATCATTCCGCGGCATCAAAAAAACCTCATCCATTCCAATCAATATCATCTTGGATAACATAGTTTGAACTTTCGTGGTATTTAAAATCATTTCAAACTACCTTTATAGGGCGTGAAGTCTGCTGACGTCATTGAGTATGATGCCCAGCTGTGTACTCTTGTATGGATTGTCGGCCACAGCAGCAATGTCAATAATGAAAGTTTTTTGTGTTTCTTAAGGCGTGTCTCCACTTGGCAAAGCCGATTCGCTACTGACGTGACCGATGGCACGCGAGCCAATGCCAGCCATGTGTTAATGAAATTCCTTGGTGTCGGTCTCTTTCAAAGAAGGCCAATAAGAATGAAGAGTGAGGACGTGCCAATTATTGCCCTCTCGCAGCTTCAGTTGTGATTCAAAATGTCTGCCAGTTGAAACGTACTTATAATGTAGTGGAAGTACTAGAAATCTATCAATTTAATGAATATATACTAAGATCGTCTGAACATTATGCTATGTATATACATTTTTACAGTCGCTATCTTTGCCTATTGGCATTGCCAACTGAAAATTGCGGCATAGTGTGGAAGTGCCTTTAGGGACACATTTTCAAAGGATTTTTTGAACTGCATTCATAAAACTATCAGTAATAATATAACAAGAGAGTGAGAATAAATTGAAAATTATTTGACAGATTTTTTGAAAACTTGTTGCCAGGCAATTTTCAAGTTTCAAATGGCAACAAGTTTGAACAAAATCTGTCAAATTATTTTCTAATTTATGGAACTCGCGAGTTATATCTAGATTATTTTTTGATTCACAAATTTTTACAATAAAAAAGATCAATAAAACTATCATAAAATTATTGGAAAATTTAACTCTTTTCTTTTCATGTTATAAGCCCAATCTTTCAAAATCAATGCCAGAGTAGCTGTTGTAGTAGATTGATCCAGAATATAATTTCTTTCTTTGGTGAAGGTCTTAAATTGTCTCCATATAGATTGAGTATTTTTCGAAGTAGTTTTTAAAATCTTTTTTCTAATTTTGACATATAAAGTGACACTTTTTAAAACTGATTGACATTATGAAACGTCTTACTTTTTTTTAACTAGTTTAACTAGTTAACAGTTGGTGACGAAAAATGTATTTCAAAATTAGTGACAAAAAAAATAATTCTATTTATTAAACTGTTATAATACAAGTTGAAAACATAAATTATAAAATAATTAATTATTATAAATATTGATAATATAATTATTGCAATCATTCAAATTAATTCCCGACGACCTATTTTTTTCATTGCTCGAACTTGCTGTTATTTGGGAAGCGGCGGACATTGCATTAGATGTTTCACCAAATATTTCTTGCGCTATAAGTTTTTTATTATTCATGGAATTTTCAACATATCCCTCCGCAACAGGGGTAGATTTCCAACCTCCATGCCTCTTTAATTTTAAAATATCAGCACCACTGTCTGCTAGGAAAGTGGCAGAGCTTCTTCTGAAGCAGTGGCCAGTATATAGAAAAGGATTTGAAAGACCAAGAAATTGTGCAATAACTTTTGGCAGACTGCTAAATGTGTTAATCCCCACAGGATTTCTGGTACATTTTCCATTCGCATATTTTACAAAAAATATGTTGTGTTCAAGAACCTGGGGACGCAACTTAATATATCTTCTTAATATTTCAACAAGATTCGTATTTTCAATGTCTCCAGTGGGGTAATTGCAAACTGCCGTTTAACTTTTGTTTTTGAAGGTAGGATATCAACACGAAAATGACTTCCTTCGTCTATAACATTTTCAACTGGAAGAAAAGTTAATTCTGCTTTTCTGCATGCTCCTACCATTCCAATTATCATTGCAACTTCAGCCATTAAGTATTCTTTGTCATCAGCTTCCACTAAAAATTTGGCAAAATCTTCTTTAATAAAAACTTTGGACTTTTTAGCACTGCCTTTGACTTTTTGGGAATTACTGATAATAGAGCATTACCTGCTGCCTCCTCAATATCGCTTGGTAGCTCTTTAGAACTTGAATCACTCATTTTTTGAAAATAAAACTGAAAATATATCAATCTCGCTGAAAACCTTCCGTCTAGACTTTTTCACAAAATATCAAACTGACAACAAACATGAAGTAACAGCCACAAACTAAATTTATGTTTTCCAAATTTTTATCAATTATATTAAATTTTATTTTTTTATTACTTTCTTCAAAATTAGAAAAAATCTTGTATGCAATACGTTACGATATGAAATTTTGTGTAACTTGTGCGTTACACAAAATTGGGCATTTCGTAACTAATGGCATTAATAGCTATTTTATTATTTCTGCATCAGAATAATCACAAGAGATTTATTCCCACTATAATAATGACATAATTGGTTGGAACTCAAAAAATGATCATCGGTATTTACCTTTAATCACCAATGTCCTGATGTGTGTTATTTGAAAAAATTCAAATCCAAATAATAAAACATGCCTCAATTATCACATACCTCGAATTTTCTATATTTATTTTGAAAATTCATTTTTTTCTCTCACTACGTTATTGTATACATCCACATTATAAAGCTGTAACATTATAATATGCAGCTGGGTAGAATTTGTGAAGAAATAAGGAATTTCTTAAGCGTGTGTGCCTAGAGTCTGGAGCATGCTAGTAGAGTAATTTTTTACAAAAAACCCAGTATAAAATTTTAATTTCTTTTAAATGTGTTCATCTTTTTCATTTCTTAAGTTTTTCTATATTGGTGAATTTTTTATACCATTTTCGACCAAAAAGTTGCGTAATAAAAGTATAAAGTATTTGTAATATTTTTTCATTGTTTTACTCTATTGGCACAAGCTCCACAAATCATTGAAGTACGCTTTGATTTTGATTTGGCATAGAACCCACTTAAACGCCATTTGGAGCACTTAATTGTTAAACCGATTGACTCAAACGCCAATACCTTAATGGCATAAACACCGTCAACATAAAACGATTTGGCATAAGCGACAAAATTCTCGTTTTTTTTTATTGCAGTGTTATTTCTTTGAATACCCATTTACCATTTTTACCAAAGAAAATACATAAAATTCACCCAGTGGGGATTTTTTTTCAGTTCTTTAAAGTCAAACCATTTATATTTAAATGTTTTTTTTCACCTCCTGAACAATTTATCATTTGTCGCTTGTGCCGTTCTGCCTTAAACGCGTCGATATATTTACGATATAAGTGTCGTAAAGATTCATATTACGAAGTGAGATGGAAAATTTGTCAAACGAGGCCGTTAGGCTGAGTTTGATAAACCATTTAATATCGTAATATGAATTTACGATACGAATATAGTACAATATTTTATCTACTACCAATAATGTTAATTATTTACTCAAAATTAGTCAATATTCCTGGAATTGATGATATTAGAATCATGTAACAAGCAAGAGTTGCGCTTATTGTTGATTTATTATGCGAACTGTCAATTTTCACGCCTTCACTTCAGTTTGGTATGATTGTATCGATATGAGTTCCGACTATGAAAGTGTGGATTCTGATATAGAACTTGCTGCAAATAACGCAATACAAACCCTAGTACCCGCTAAATGCAGCAATGGATACGAAAAAGAATATAAGCGATTCTGCAAACTGTCAACTTTGACACGTTCAAGCCAATTAATTTTAATTTGTTGTTTTAAAGTGATGGAATATTATTGAAGATGTTAGGTTTTCTTCTGGGTAATGAAAACAATTTTTACCCAAATGGCATTGTTATATTTCATAACAAAATATTATATTGTGGTTCGTAGAATTTTATAGTTTTTGAAGAATAATTGTATGAAGGTGTGCACAAAGGAGAACACATTTTTTTACATTAAAGAAATTACACTCGAATAAATAATTTTTATATATCAAAATTTCCCAATATTCTCACGTTAATATGGCTTCTCAATAATAAATGAGCAATGCTAGTTTTAAACAAAGGAGGGTCAAACAAATCAGTTTATTTGTCTATAAATAACTCTTCTCTCGGTGTAGAATTCATAGAAACTTTTAAAATCTGTCAGTTCAAATATATCAATTCAAATATGTTTTAAACTTTTATATTTGTCACTGTCAATACAATTGTGTTTTCCTACGATCACTACCCAAAGTAGACTTTTACACACTCAAATCTAACCGCAAAGTTGATGTTTTCCGCGATCTGTCATAATTGACATTATTTACGCTCTAGAGCGTACTTTTCCGCTCGCCTGTTTTCATTTACAATAAACTAAAGAAATGTAGCAAATAATAGATATATTAAAACAAAATGTAGAGCAGTCCGAATATTTTAGTTGAAATATCAATATTTGAAGATATTTCGAACGAAATTAATAAATATTCCTATATAATTTGACTGACATCTACAATTTATACAAGTTACTGGATTTACAACGCTGCAGGTTACGCTACCAACAAATAGATGGAGGTGTATATTTTATATGTTTAATTTTATTGAAATTATAAAATAATTTAAACCTCATACATTGATATTATTTTGATTCAATACTACAGTGAAGGATTTATTTCTTAGTTCAAGATAAAAATTAATATTTACAACTTATTACAAATATAACGTTGTTAAGATTGACAATTTTCTTGATCGTTTTTGCAGATTCCTATTTTCATAGTATTGATTTATACGGACAAGTTTACGTAGTAGAAATATAACAGTCAGAAGGTAGGCAATGCATTATACACCTAGATGCAACAGTGATTGCATATTTAAGTACCTACCTACTATTTTGTGAAAATAGTAGACTATGGAATTAATGAAACGTCATTATTTCATTTTTAGTTTATAAAAAAGTTGTCTGTTTATAAAAAGCTATTTGAAAAATGGATAGTGACAGTGAATTTTCAAGCACACCTCCAGATATAGCAGATTTTGCTAAAAATATTACTCTTAATCTCCTGCCAACTAAATCCAGAGGTAAATACGAAAAACAATACAATATTTTCATGGATTGGTGCTGCTCAAAGAAAATTAAAAAATATTCGGAGAATGTATTGCTGACTTATTTTGGCGAAAAATCCAAAACTCTAAAATCTTCAACCTTGTGGTCACAATACTCGATGCTTCGAAGCACTTTGCAAGTAAAAAATGATATTAACATCAGTAAATACACTAAACTGATTGCATTTTTGAAGTTAGAAGCAGTGGGTTATAAAGCAAAGAAGTCACAAACATTCTCAATAAATAAAAATAATAAGTAATTGTTACATGTTTTCAACATCACATTCTAATAAAGTGTACTTTTCATGTTTTTTTTAATTATTTGTTTAAAAATAAGGTGATCGTAGAAAAAATCTTGTGTGCAATTCGAGCAGAAAGTGCGTTGCCGCATTCGGCAGATTGCCCGCGCTCCGCTACGCGTCGCGCTGGCAACTCTCTGCCTCAAGCGGCAAAGTATCACTTTCCGCTCTTAATACACAAATAGCTATTGTAGTATCGGTTGTTATGGGCATCGAGCGTTTTGCCATTTTTTACGCTCGGCGAGCGTATAGTATCTCTCCTCAAGAAACGTCAACTTTTCGTTGTCAATGGCAAGCGAAAAAGCCTACTTTTCAATGTGATTGTAGAAAAATGTATATGTGTGATTATTGGACATTCCATATACTATCTTGATTTTGTTTATATTATAATTTTAATCTCACGCCAAATAACTACACCTTCCAATTTTTGAAATACATTTTTTCAGTTTGTACTTTGAGTACCTACACAATATTATGTGTTGCTCTATACAGTGTGGAACAGGAAATGATACACCCGAAAGGTAGAGCACTAGTGCGCACCAGTGCAACAAGCAAGAAACTTTATTATACACTGTGTCCGTAAAGTATGGAACAAATTCATTTCCAGCTGAACAGACCATTTTGGGGAATAATCCTGAAATACGTCGATTTTTGATTTCCTAATAAATGCAGCAAATGTGTAGTCTTGGGCACTTAAATTCAATAATATTGAAACTCAAACATGGATTTTGAACATTCTAATCGTTTTTTGAAAAACACATTGGCAAGGATGCCACCAGGAAGTAAATGATAGGAAGCGGCTCGAAGTTTAAAATTATAAGTCTTCTGTCAATTAATTTCAAAAATATGGTGAATGAACTTGTACGTCCACCAAAATTTAGAAAGAGACGAGTTTCAAAAATTTTTATAGCTATGAAATTAAAAAACTGGCACAGTTCGACCCAGAAAAAAATGGTCACAAATAATACGCCGTGTTCCTCACTCAAACACTTGTCAAAAATTGACAGATTGCTATTATTGTGTGTGAAATTCATCATGGATACTGTTAAACGGAAGAAGTTTTATTACAAATAAAACTTATAAAAAAATTACTAAAATAAATAAAATATAGTTTCAATGAGATATGCAATAATAATTACTGTTTTCTTCACATTTTGGCAGGTTTTTGGGAATATGGTAAAAATGTAGCGGCCGGTGTCCACCGTGACAGCAAAATTTTGGGAACGGTATATGAAAAAAAAAGTTTGGGAACCTCTTTTCTATATACCCACACCATTAGGTGAGAGTACTTTACCTATTACGGCTATTACCAATATAGGCGAACGGTGCACCACTAAAAATATGCACGAAAAAACGAGTTGACCGACCACTACAAAACGCAAGAAAAAAACCAATTGGGATCGATTAATTATATTATTAGGAAAAAAAAAAACGTTAATAACACTTTTTTGGCCCGATGGTCAGTCATTTGTTATAAACCAAAAACTTGCAAAATTACGGAAAATGGAAAAATCGTCACGCTAATTATTCCTCAAGGTAAAATGAATAAAAATAAACACTTTTTGACTCTTGATATTTTTTCGAAAAATGCTTTGTTTTCAAGTTATCGGCAATTCAAAGTCAAAAATCGACCGAAAAATGGATTTTTCGAAAAAAAATTTCTCGGCTTCTACCACAGCTTTTTCAAATTTCAAAAATGCAAATTACTCGTGGAAACATATACTATCAGATGCTATTTTTTATTTTCTTTATACATTCATTTTCCTTGTCGAATTCGTCATACCAAATTCGCGAAATTTACGGATTCCAAGGCGGATTTGCCGTGACGGAGTGCGTATAACGTGTACCTACTGATTTGCGGAACTATTTTTCGATTAATAATGTTAATTATAATACCTTTTTTTTGCTATCGTTAATGATTTATTAATTTCTGCTACAAAATATTATGTTATTAAGTTATGAATGTTAAATTAAAATTAGACTTATTTCAAAATAAAAAAACTGATTTATTTACAAAAGATTTACATTTGAATATGAACATCTGTTTTAATAAAGTTACATATAATCTTCACCCCCTTCTTCATCGTTTGAGTATATATGATCGTAACTTCGTAACACAACGTGCAAAGACGCGGTTATTTTGAATGCAATCGGAATATTTGTTAATCGAAAAATAGTTCCGCAAATCAGTACACATTACGCACTCCGTCACGGCAAATCCGCCTTGGAATCCGTAAATTTCGCGAATTTGGTATGACGAATTCGACAAGGTAAATGAATGTAGCAAGAAAATAAAAAATCCCGTCTAATATTATATGTTTCCACGAGTAATTTGCATTTTGAAAATTTGAAAAAGCTGTGGTAGAAGCCGAGAAAATTTTTTTAGAAAAATCCGTTTTTCGGTCGATTTTTGACTTTGAATTGCCGATAACTGGAGAACAAAGCATTTTTCGGAAAAATATCAAGAGTCAAAAAGTGTTTATTTTTATCCATTTCACCTTAAGAAATAATTAGCAAAACGATTTTTTCATTTTCCGTGATTTTGCAAGTTTTTGGTTAATAACAAATGACTGACCTCAATAACACTTTCTTGTTCCTAATAATATAATTAATCGATCCCAATTGGTTTTTTCCTTGCGTTGTGTAGTGGTCGGTCAACTCGTTTTTTCGTGCATCTTTTTAGGGGTGCACCGCAACAAAAAACTACTATGGGGAAAGCATTAATGAGTATCTTGTGGATACCATTGTTGGTTATGTTTTAGATCATGTAGGTATGTTTAATTTTAACAGTGTATTGTCTCCATTTTATAAATGTATGGTATCTATTTTAAAAATGTATAGTTTTCTTTTAAATAGATCAAAATATTCAGCAGCAAGTTTTTTATTCCTATCCTGCTTTTCTACTAAACAGTTTTATGCATAAATAGAGACGACTAATTTTTATTAGATTTAAACATGCTTGTCATAAAAATACTGTAATTTTAATCCGTGTCCAGACTAACCATCGACCAATTCGATCGACTAGTCCACACATACAAAAAGAAAGTCAACTTTGTTGTTCGACATAGTCTGGAAACGGCTTAGACAAATATTTGTGAAAAATATATTTTCCTAAGTAACCCGATTATTTAGAGAACCGTGTGAAAGTTACCCATACTGCTTAATACACCGTGAGCTTTTAATATATTTCTAAATATTTAGAAACATTTCAAAAGCTCAGTGTATTGAATAGTGCATGTAGGTAACTTCCATAAACAAAAGACAATACCATAAATAGTTCGATTTTTAGGGAAATATATTTTTTCACCATAAGGGAATATAATGTTTATGAAAACTAGGGTTCGGTTATGATAAATATATTGAATTCAAGTAAAAATCAATATTTTTCTTGAAGAAAGAACATTCGTTTTCAACAATCAAATATAATTTGCTGGGAAGATACATTTTTTACGAATAAAAAACATATCGTTAACCCAGACAATATACTTATTTATGGTAAAGAAATATATTTTACCGATACAATACATTTCTTTATGATAAAGAAATGTCACTCTGCCATAAAGTAATTTTTATATAATAAAACAATATAGTTAGCTTGCAAAAATAAGTATTTGTTATTGGAAAACTACTTTATTTAATTTAAATGCTTTCAAAGATTAATATAACTATTTTGTCATTATACCTCAACAAATGTTGTTTGAGACAAATATGATACATTTTTACAAGAATAAATGTAATTTTCGATAGATAACTCATTTTATTGATTACCTACAATGAATATGTTTTTATCCATCAACAATATTACTCTCCGAACTTGAAACAAATCCTTTCTTAACGACAAATTAAATATTAGTTAGGCCATATGGAAAATCATATTTATTTGACATAATAAGATTTTTATTGTCGCAAATAAATCTTTTTCACTTTATATTGTTAGATTTCTTATTCTTAGATGTACTCACAACTCAAGCAGCTAATGCCTGGACGGATACGCAGGAAGTAGGTCTCCTCCCTGCGCCCGCCCACTTTGGCGCGCATGCGTGAGCGGTTGAATGATTGTAAGAGCGCCAAATTTGAATATCTTAAACGAGATCTAACAATATTGTATGTATTACGAGCAAAAACGTGACATTATTGCTTTCGAGTAATTACCGTAACCATTACTCCCAAGCAATAATGTATCACTTTTCGCTCTTAATTCATGAATAACTATTCTCCATACATATTTGAAAAGCTCCAACAGTTTTCGATGTACCATTTGACAGACTGGAAACAAAATCGAAGTGAATTCCTTCTTTAAACTCCACTTGAAGTTATTCAAACTCTACACTTCCATTTCTGCTGGTAGGGTATTAGTTGAGTGAATTCTTTTGTTGCCGTGTCAAACGAAAACGATTTGTACGACTGCTACATGCTTGTCTAGTATGGTAATTATGGATATCTGAATGTTTTGTTACGGAATCAAAACTTTTGTGGATCCCAATATATACTGGGGAATTAAGAATATTGAATGGAAAAGTTTGGAAATTGAATTTTATTATTTTAAACAAAAGTATATCTAGTCTTATTTTATAAATTGAATAGTTTGGAGCATGTCAAAGAAAACAGCTTTCCGTCTATAGAAGTTGTGGAGACAAAAATTGTAGGGAATTTTATATTCTTCAAGAAGACAGCTTTCGGTTCACTTCTCCGGACAAATAGGGGCGCTGAAAATAAATTAAAAAACGGTAAAGGTATTATCCTTATACAGAGTTCGGCAATAACCTGACGTAAAGAACTAAAGTTCCAAAAATAATGTTATATATAGGTATATAGGTACACAACCAAAAGTTGGTCCTAAATTGATATACCCAGCTTAAAAGTTTTATAAAACTGAACTTTTTATTGTATATTATTAGTATAGAGACACCAAAGCAAAATAAAAGCACCTTTCTCCAAAATAAACACTTATGTATACCAAAATCCACGGTCTACAATGTATTAAATCACATTTGTTTGCCCTGTGTCGCCATATTGAATTTTATTTGACAGGTCACTGAATTGCCAAATATCGTTAAAATCTAGTAAAGAAAACTGACAATTCGACATGCCAACTTATATTGTTCCAAGAAAAGCATATGTTGACGCTGTTACAAATATTTTAGCTCATATAGTTACTGTGAAAAATAATTTTTGGTTGAGTCTTGCGTATTAAGTCTTGGTTTTGCATAGTCGATCTTGATATTAGTCTTGTTCTTGTTCATTCTGTCTTGGTCTTGGTCTTGGTCTTGCGAGTCGAAGAATGGTT
>CAJUYG010004630.1:0-16143 GCA_910591675.1 Galerucella calmariensis
ACAATACAATGATGACAAGTGTGGTATCGTTGAATTTGTTTTTGAATGATATATCCAAAATTGGAATATTATACCGGTTGTCCCATTTGAAAAAATTATGTTGGGGTCACGTGACCCGAAATGACAGGAAAAACGGAAGTCATTTTATAATAAATATAAGCATCTGTTTCGACTGTTTATATCTGCCAAATTTCATGTCATATGAACAGTTTTCGAGAAATTGGACTGTCAGAACGTCGTGGGACACCCTGTATAAGCTAAAAAATATATTCGGCAGTAAAGTGCTAGCTAGAAGTGCCAAAATAAGAATATATAAAACGGTACTAAGACCTATAGTGCTATTCGGAAGCGAAACGTGGACACTGGGTGAAAGTGAATAAAATATACCAGCGATTTGGGAAAGGAAATGTCTACGCAAAATTTTTAAAGGGAAGAAAATAGACGACATATGGCAGAGAGGAAGCAATAAAGAACTGAGAGAACTCTTGGGTCAACCAGATATATAGGTACTGCAAAGGGAAATAGATTGAGATGGATTGGCCACATACAGAGAATAAAAAATGGAAGGGTACCCCAAAAAATAGTAGAAAGCGGGATAGGAGGAAAGAGGAAAAGAGGACGACCCAAAGCAAGATGGATGGAAGAGGTGTTAAAAGACCTTGAAACACTAAAAATAACCAACTGGAAAAGAAAAGCAGAGAACAGGAAAGAATGGAGAAAGGAAGTCAACAAAGCCATGAGCATTCTAGGCCTGCAGAGCTGATTATATATATAACCATATGAATTTAGTGAATTTAGATAGTTATTATTATCATTCACCTCTAGCTTTTTTATATCAATATCAATATATTCCATGTAAACCTCTATGTGTTGCTTTTTTAAAGTGTTCAGATATATCTTTAAATCGTCTATGTATTGTTTTGTATCGGTTGACGGGAGTCTGTAGTATACAGTCAGTCCAATTTTATTATTGTTGCGTAGGTTATTTGCGAGAATAATACTTAAAAATTTACTATTATTAACGGGTGATATTGTGATACTGGCAGCTAAACTATTTTTTAAATATATAACAACACCGTCACATTTGTTCAATGTAGAATCATTGTGGTATACAGAATAATTTGGTATGCTAAAATATGATAGTTTATTTACGTTACCTATTTCGGATAAAACAATGATATTCAGCTGACTTTAAGCCATTTCAACATATACCAATAGTTCTTCGTAGTGTTTTTGTAGGCTTCTTATGTTTAAACCGTGATTACCTCTTGTTACTCTTTTCTCGAAAAATTCATTAAAATTATAACATATTTTTGTTTCGATCTCTTCCCCGTCTATCACATTCAAAAAATCAATCAATATCTTTATCATGCTCCTAAAAAAGTAAGAAAATGTAACAAAAAAAATTGATAATACTGACATTAGAGAATATATAAGTTTGCCATAATAATAAAAAAAAATTATATTCAAATAAATCAAAGTTAAGAGACATGTTTAGTAACTCAATTTAAATATTTCTCTAGTTCAGTCTTGTTTTTGATAGTAATCACTTTTTCGTCCTTATTAATATAGATTTTATCATTGTCTGACCAAACATTTTTAATCCTTATTTGCTTATCGCTCCATTTATCATTTGGACTCGCAGAATTGTTTAATCTTCTCGAATTACAATACCAGATCCTTTAAGATGTTTTTTCTTCCCGTAAACCATTTGTTTAGTATTATAGTCCTTCAATTAAATAAAAATACCTCTTATTTTATCATCCTCTCCTTTCCGATTCTGTAGCACAATAAAATATCATCATCCAACAGATTGAGACACATTTTTGAATTGAAATTCTTTTTTATTTCTTCTCTTGTATTTTCATTTTGCATTTCTTTGAGATTAAATACTCTAAGGCTGCATAATCTTCCAGCTTCATCTATTTGGTCTAATCTAGTTTTCATTTGTTGATTAGTTTTCTCTACTTCTAAAGCTTTATTTTCCATTTCTGATATTTTATTTTCAAATTTTCGATTTATTTTACCATTCCCTCTTTTACCTCCGCCAATGCAGATTGAACTTCAATTAGTTTGTTTTCAATAGAATTTAAAACGGCTTCTGTGACCTTCGTCGTCAATTCACTGATAAACGAATCACTTTTTATAGACTACTAATGGCCGAGTTTACAGAAGATCCTATTGATTCTCGTATTTCACGTGTCACGAAAATTTCGTTGCACTAACGGTTGATATCAACGATGTTTTTTAAAATTCTCTGTCGTAATATAACTTGATAAATTATACAAATTTACGGAGCTTAAATCACAGTCGACTATCTAGCACTTGCCATATGCGTACAATATGAATTGCTAAGTTCTGATTATTCTGTTATGAATTACACAGAAGTGCAATGAATTCCCAAAAAGTGGATGATACACTGTTCGACGAGGCTGTGAAGAAAATAGAACAGGTGCGTAGATGTGGTGAAACTAAAAAAGATTTGGAAACTTATATTGCTAGTTTGAGAAAAATCATTTTGATGTTAAAAAAATGTATAAACCATAGATTAAGTTGTATAAAAAATAAGTGAAAAGTTATATATAGAATATTTTGCAATATACAAAGTCATGTTTTAATGGAATAATTAAAACTTGAATTATAATTAACTTCAACATTAAGGACACAAAATTATTTAAAAAAAAGGCGTTCAGAAGTTTTCCAATCCATGTGAAAAGAGAACTCAAAGTCAATTTATTGAAAATCAATGTTGTATCAACTTGCTTATTTATTAAACCTCAAGATGGTAAAACGTCTATTGGTCAATTGAACACTTTAGTTAATGTTATTGACAAAATTTTAACTAAACTGGCAGAATTTCAGGAAAGGGATAGTGGTTGGGCATTAGTGGAAATTTCAAATTTAAAAATCAATATGAATAAATATAGTTCTATAAATGTGGGTTTATCGACTTTACCAAAGTAGGAAGAGAAAATACCAAAAGTGTTGTAAATATGAAAAATAAGGATCCGTATTGTTTCTTATGGTCAATTGTTTGCGCCTTATATCCAGTAGAAAAAAATTCTGATCGTGCCTCATCATATCCTCATTTTACTGAAGTCCTAAAATATGATAATATTCAATTTCCCATTGAACTAAAAGATAAACCCGTTTTTATTGGAGTTTGCATATTGGACATTTCAAAAACACTTATCTATGATTTCCATTATAATCATATCAAAAGAAAATTTGTTAGAAACGCTAAATTGTTGTATTGCGATATTGATAGTCTGTTATACAGTGCTATTCAAAAGTCCCTTCCCCCTCTCGTATCTTTTTAACAGCTACACTTAAATTAATAAAATTTGGAGGGTGAAAATAAAGTATTGTAAACTTCTCTACGAATGGTAACAGGTGACGTAAAAGTGATAGATGACTCCACATTGCCACTCTGGTCAATAATTTTAAATAGGATCTTATCGCAAGTGATATCTCGTTTGAAAGGCATTGCCATTGGCTACATAGCCATATTAGTTTTCTTTGGGTTTAAACTTATTTTGACGGATGAATTTAATAAATACCAAGATTATTATTTCACATTTAAATATTGAAGATTTTTCAGTCCGCCTCTGGTTAGTTGCCAAAATATTGACGTTTTTAATTTAATAGTATTTGTTGCTTTGCAAAGTTTTTCTAAATAGTTTGAATATTTAATTTTATTATTGTTTAACGAGACGTTTAAGAGTTTACATAGGCAAAATGGTACGTACTCAAGCCGACAATGTAGCAGCTATCTTAATAATTGGTGAATCTAGAAACATTCTCCATAAAGCGGAACGTTTATTTAATGAGAAATACCCAGATCGCCCTATCTCGAGAACTTATTTGAGGGAGCTTTTCCACAAGTTTGAAGCAATAGATAGTGTTCAAGATGCCAAACGATCTGGTCGACCAACATTTAGGAATGATAAAAAAATTGATATAGTTGCTGAAACCCTACTTTCTCTTCAACTAAAGTTGCGTCTATCTGTGAAGTAAGTACAGTACAGAGAGCGTTGGCTGAAAATAAATTTCATCCATACAAGTTAAGAATGGTGCACCACCTTTCGGATGATGACCCCGACAGAATGTATGACAAATAAAATTGGTCCAAACCCACATTACACAAAAACAATTTGTTTTAGTCACGAGAGTACTTTTCGCTTCAATGGAAATGTGAATACACAAAATGTAAGGTATTGGAGTGACACAAATCCTCACACTTTCGTGAACAACATACCCAATTTCCAGAAAAAGTCAATGTTTGGGCAGGTATTTTGGGAAACGACATAGTTGGTCCTGTCTTCCTTGATTCAAATTTAAGCGGTGAAGTGTATTTGGAGATGTTACAAAATACAATGTAGCCGTTAATTCTTGAAATTCTGATAAACCAGATTAATTCGGAAATAACATTTCAACAAGATGGTGCTTCTGCACATTATTATGGTGCAGTAAGACGTTACCTGGATGAAGAATATCGAGGTAGATGGATCGGCCGGCGAGGTCCTATAGAATGGTCACCTTGGTCACCAGATCTGACACAATTAGATTTTTTCTATGGGGGTGCTTGAAATCCAAGATTTATACTACGGCAACAGATAGCATTGGCGTTTTGAAAAAAATAATTATTGAAGAATGCAATGCAATTTCAGCTGACATATTCGAACGAGTACGACAAGAGTTTACTAATAGGATGTATTACTGTCAGGAAGTAGACGGAGCACATTTCAAACACTTGCTATAAGAATCCATTGTTGATATTTGATTATTTAAATTTGAAAGAATAATTTCAATAATTTTGTTATTTATTTAATGTATCCGTCAAAATTCGTTTAAGCCCAAAGAAAACTAATATGGCTATGTAGCCAATGTCAATGCCTTTCAAACGAGATATCACTTGCCATAAGGTCCTATTTAAAATTATTGGCCAGAGTGGCACTGTGACGTCATCTATTACTATTACGTCACCTGTTTCCATTCGTAGAGAAGTTTACAACACTTTATTTTCACCCTCCAAGTTTTATTAATGTAAGTATAGCCGTTCAAAATATACGAGGGGGGAAGGGACTTTTGAATAGCACTGTATACTTTTTTTGTTAATGACATCTATCAATATATACTAGAAGATATTGATAGGTTTGATACATCAGATTATCCTGAGAGCAACATTCATGGTATTCCATTAGGAAATGAAAAAGTTATAGGCCTCATGAAGGATGGAAATAAGGGAAAAATAATGCTTGAATTCATTGGCTCACAATCAAAAATGTACGCATTTAATTGAATGTAATTGTCACTAAGAAATCAAAAGGCATCAAAAGGTGCAGCATTGAGAGAAATTACTTTTGATGATTACTATGGGTGTTTATCTAATAACACCAAAGTTGAAGTTATCCAACATTTAATTTCTTCTGTAAAACATGACGTCTATACTGTTTCACAAAGAAAAATAGCTTCAAGTGCGTATGACGACAAACGAATAATCAATAACTTCACCACAGATACAATCTCATGGGTATATAATCATCACTTTTTTCCAACGTAATTTGATTATTCTAAAGACTTTTCCTTTCTCATCATCTACTACCACCACCACCTGCGTAACTTTGTTCAATTTGAATCGGTAAGTTATCATGAAAAAAATTAAAAAGCACACAACAAAAATTCCTTTATTCCAGAACAAATGGTTGCAAGTCTTTAAGGACTAAATTCCAAAGGAAAATCAAATTACCATGAGACTATTACAGCCTACAACCTTCTCGAAACCAATATACCTACCAAGCTCACATGGAACACAATACTGTAGGTTGTGTCAAAAGTTTTTTGTACTATATCCATAGCAATGCATTCAGAGCAGAAGATTGACCTACATTGCTACGAAAAAATGCCAAAGAGCTGAATAATAACATCTTCAGAAGCAATAAAACAGCGGAGATATTTATTTATATATTAAGTTTTAAAAAAACATCTTTATTATACAATAAAAGTTTTATTTAGAAAAAATATTTCCTTTTACAATATTGAAACCAAAAATACATGGAATATAAATTTCCTAGGGCACACACACATTCACTATCTAAATGACCAAGGCACTTAACAACCATAGGACTTAACTAGGTTTTCACATTCTTCATACGCCAACATCTCTTCACTCAACACAATAATTTTTCAAGTAGTCTTTTGTACTCCTATTGGCTACATAACTTTCAATGAATTTTCATATTTCTTCATATTTGAGTTCATTATCATCAATGAACTGTATTATTATATTTGTTTACATTCTATGAAATTTTGATCCAGTTGTAGTTGCCATTGAAGCTAAATTTCTTCCAAAGTTGTGACTTGATCGTTTGACTTACTCTCTCTGCTTCTTCTCACTGTATACATTATAATGGTTAACTTTATATTTATTTGCTAGTTTCTTCATTTGTGGATTTCAAAAGTCAGTTCCCATGTCCGTTTAAAAATGTTTAGGTTTTTGTTTTTCAAATACTTTTTCAATGGCTTTTGTCACTTCCAGACCGGTTTTAGTTTTAAGTGGAAAGGTCCACAAGAATTATGGAAAACAATGTATCACCACTAGCATACTATACTACTTATATCCTTGACTTAAATTTGAATATTTTTGCATATCGATCAAGTCAGCTTGGAACAAATCATTCAGATATTCTATAATGACTTTTCTCAACTTAAATGTAATCCTAGCTGGTTTGTGAATTTAATTTACGTTTTCATTCATTATGTAATAATTTTGGCTTCCTTCAATTCGTCAATAATTGAATTAATTTCGTTTGTGTGTCCTGTGTGACCAGCAGCTTGTGAGGCTATCAACAAACGTAACCAATCGATTAGCTCATTTGGATTGTCCCAATGCACATAATCAATTTTATTATCATTTGCTTCCATAAACAATCCTTCGCCTTCAGCGATAGGTACAATCACTTTCTCATGCTTTTCCAGTCTACTACCATCGATTTGATTATTAGATCTATAATGTCTTCTGTGAGCATTTGTTTCCACAACAATTTTCTTGTAATTATTTTCATGTTCGGCTGTGATATTATTATTATTACAATAGGGTACGGGCAGGAATCCTAAGATCCATAAGCCCTGAATTGTACTGAATACAAAAATACAATACAATACAAAAATTGAAGTAATTAGACAATTAAAAAAAAAAAGAAATATTAGAAGAAAATTATGTGGGAAAAAAATAAATTGGAAAAAAGAAAAGCGTCCAGTCTATTCTTAAATATATTGGCAGAGGGTGCCGTTACAATACCCTCAGGTAGATGGTTCCATGTTGAAAAGACACGATTACACAAAAAATGTTGCCTTGTCCGACAAGTGAATATTTCTTTTTTCAATTTCAATTTGTGTCCTCGGAGCCGATTATCGGTGTCCACATTAAATATAGAAATGTGACCGTCACGAGAAGAAGATGCTACATAGACACTTTTTTTATATAAATTCTAATGTAACATGTGTCTCTTGTTCTTTTACTTGTGTAATTACGTTCACAACATTTTATAAATAATAAACAATATCAAATTCCTATTATTTTATTGCTATTAGTTATTTAGTTTAAATTAAAAGTTTTTTTAAAAGTAACATTTTCGTGTGTGTAACATTTCTGGCGCTGCTCGAACAGGATTTTCGTACAGAAACCCCTACGTTTCCTGGTCAACTTCAGTTGTTTAACGAAGATTCATCGAACTTAGAGAAAAGTGGCATGCAGAGGGCAACATTCGTGTTCATCCTATTGTAAGTACTTATCCTAGTTTTCCTTTTATTTATGAGCATTTTTAAAGACATTACTGACGAAAATTTACATTTATTATGAGCTGACATTAGTTTAAACAGTATTGACACTTCTGAAAATACAAATAGTTCTCAATTTTCTCAAAAATTAACCAAAGAATCATTTTCTGAAGAATCTCGAAACATTAATTGTAAAGAAATGCCTGTAACTAATAGTGATATTGCTAGCCTTTGTGCTACTCTTCCAGAATTTTCCAAAGAAGACGATAATATTTCCACATTCATTAAATCTGTTGATAATTTGATGGCGTCTTTTATTGATCAAAATTTAACTGCACCCCAACAATTTATTTTAAATGCAAACATTGTTTCTCGTATCAAAGGTGAACCCAGAAATTTTCTAAACTATTCGAATAAAACTATTTGGGCTGACATAAGACCCGCTTTACTTTCTAAATACGGTGACAGACGATCCGAAGACATACTAGTGACACAACTATCTACGACTGTTCAAAAAACTAACGAAAACTATGACCAATACCACCAAAGAGTATCCAATAATTTAAACGATTTATTAAAACACATTACACTAAACGACAATGAACCAACTGTGAATTTTAAAACTCCTTATTTCAAAAATATTGCATTGAAAACCTTTTGTACAGGAATTAACGAACCGTATTGCGAGTATTTATCGCACTTTCAAATAGCTTCCTTAGAAGAAGCCCTTCAAAAATGTATTGCCTATGATAACCACAAAAATCAACAGCAGTATATGAACTTTCTAAAAGGTCAACAAAATAAAAAACAAAAAATTTTAAGTCTTTGCAAAAAATTTCACGACATTTTTTATGATGAAAAATCGGACTTGAGTTTTACTTCTGCCATCAAGCACGAAATTAGAACTCGAGACGAGCATCCAATATACGTTAGAGGTTTTAGACATCCCAAAACGATGCAGGATGAAATTACGAAACAAATAAATAAGCTATTAGGAAACAAAATAATTAGACCCTCTATTTCTCCTTATTCTGCTCCTGTTTGGACAGTACCAAAAAAAGCAGACGCATCCGGAGAAAAGAAATTCCGTATGGTAATTGATTATCGTAAACTCAATGAGAATACTATAGATGACAAGTATCCTCTTCCAAAAATTGACGAAATTCTTGACAATTTAGGTAAAGCTACATATTTTACAACTCTCGATCTCGCTCAGGGATTTCACCAAATTGAAGTTCACCCCAATTCTATAGAAAAAACAGCCTTTTCCGTTCCTCACGGTCATTTTGAATTCCTAAGAATGCCATTTGGATTGAAAAATGCTCCCTCCACTTTCGAAAAATTGATGGATAATATCCTCAGACCCTTCCTTTACAAATTTTGTTTTGTTTACATGGATGACGTTATTATTTTTTCCAAATCATTACACGAGCACCTCGTACATATTGCCAAAATTTTTGAAGTATTCCGAAAAACCAATCTCAAAGTACAATTGAATAAATCAGAATTTCTTACTAAAGAAGTCGCCTTTCTTGGTCATATCGTCACCCCTCAAGGAATAAAACCGAATCCCGTCAAATTAGAAGCTGTTCAAAAATTTCCGCTTCCAAAAACTATCAAAGAAATCAAATCCTTTTTAGGACTTATTGGCTATTATCGCCGATTCATCCCAAACTTTGCAAAAATCACATCCCCGTTTTCCAGATGTACTCGCAAAGGAGCTGTAATCGATATTAATAACTCCCAATACTTAGAATGTTTTGAAAAATGTAAACAGTTATTAAGTAACGCCCCGGTCCTCCAATACCCTGACTTCTCAAAAATATTTACTCTTACTACCGATGCATCGAACATTGCTATTGGTTCTGTTTTATCACAAAACAATCACCCTATCGCGTATTACTCACGCACCTTGAATTCCGCTGAACAAAATTATTCAACAGTCGAAAAGGAATTATTAGCCATAATTGATTCATGCAAGCATTTTCGCCCTTACCTATATTCCCAAAAATTTATAGTAGAAACAGACCACAACCCCCTAGTATGGATTTATAAAATTAAAGACCCAACTTCTCGTTTAGCACGCTGGAGGTTAAAACTTGAAGATTATAATTTTGAAGTAAAATACAGAAAAGGTAAAGAGAATCAAGTAGCTGACGCCCTTTCTCGCATAGAAATCAACGCATTGGACACAATCAGTTCAAACCAAGCAGAACCCCCAGATGAAATTGATTTTGACGTAGACGAATTCTTAGACGAATATGACAGAATAACTACCGATAATACACAACATTCCGACATTGAACACCCAATTACCGGAATTCAAATTTCGGAAGAACCAATCAATTTATCCAATAATCAAATTATTATAACACCGAAATCTCAAATTTATGAAATAATTTACAAAAGAATATTTAATAAACATAGGTACGTTATAACAGTTACAGATAATTGGAAATCAGAAATTACAGATGCCTTCAAACAAATTTTAAAACCAAGCCAAAAATTTGCAATAAAATCACCTCATGATTTTAGACCTTTTATTTGCAATTATTTCAGAGAAAACATTAATTCAACTGTCAAAGCTATATTTTGTAATAAAATTTTATCTGATATTGAAGATAAAGAAAAACAAATAGAATGTGTTAAGAAATATCACACTGACAATCATAATGGAATTGTAGAAACTTATAAACACCTAAAATCACAACTTTATTGGCCATCTATGCAAACTACTATTTCAGACTTCATTAATCAATGCGAAATCTGTCTAAAAAATAAATATGAAAGACACCCTTATAAATTACCCCAATTAGGACCTCTTCTAGGTCAAAAGCCCTTCGACATATTACACTTAGATTTGTTTCATTGCAATAAAAATATTTATCTTACAATTATTGATTCCTTTTCTAAATACGCTCAGTGTTACAAAGTTCCAGACAAAACATCCATCTCAATTCTAAGTAAATTAAAGCATTACTTTTCGCACCATAATTACCCCCGAAAAATCGTTTGTGATAATGGAACAGAGTTTAATTCTGCAGTAATAAAGGAATTTTTGAAACTTCACAAAATAGAAATTCACTTTACAACAGTTAACAATTCCTCATCTAACTCGCCCGTTGAAATATTCCATTCAACACTGATAGAAAAACTTAGAACTCTACAAGAACAAAATCCTCAAGATCCCATTGACGATATTTTCACGCTTGCTATATTGATCTATAACCAATCAATTCATAGTGCTACAAATTTCTCACCGTTTTCAATCCTTTATGGACCATATGCCGAGGAGATACATTTTGACTTTGATCTTCCCCTTTACGAAACGTATAATCAAAAGCATAAGGACGAATTACAACCCTTTTTAGCTAGCTTATACCAAAAACAAAAAGAAAAAAGGCAAGAAATATTAGATAAACAAAATCGAAACTACAAGCCCCCTATACTCAAATTCAAACTAAAAAACAAAACAAAACCGAACTAGTACTCATTTAAAATACGTGAAACGATTACGTAAAATAACGAATAAAAATTCTCAAGGAGATAATTCTTTGCAGGAGGACAATCCTATGCCTGGGACATCCTCTCAAAATCCATGAGATTCCGAACAATGGTTACTATGCTGAAGAAATCGGAATTTCGAGAGAAATATCCCACTATCACCGACACATTTTCCACATTGACTTAGATAAATTAGAAGAAATTTTAACCGTAAATCCTGAAACTTATTTTAAAATTCCCCTAAAAAATAGCCCCCTTTCAGCATTAATTTCCCAATATTCCCATTTACTTGAAGAAGCAAGAGATAATTTGCATAAAATCACACGTAAACAGAAAAAAGGTTTATTCAACTTCCTAGGTACTACAATAAAATACGTCACCGGTAATCCAGACGACACTGACCTAGACCTACTTAAAACACATATAACCGCTATAGAATTGATACGAGATTCAATAATTTATTAGAAAAAATTAATGATAATAATCTTGTAATATCGGCTGAAATTAATAAATTATCAACTAATTTCGATGGTTACGTCATTCTTCAGAATGAAATTATAAATATTGATAATACTAACGAATTTTTATTGAAACTCATTCGAACCATTACTTTATCTCAATT
This sequence comes from Galerucella calmariensis, assembly GCA_910591675.1. Taxonomy (NCBI): domain Eukaryota; kingdom Metazoa; phylum Arthropoda; class Insecta; order Coleoptera; family Chrysomelidae; genus Galerucella; species Galerucella calmariensis. Next base: position 11,906 of record CAJUYG010004630.1, read on the forward strand.
AAATCTTCCAAATATTGAGCTATTTACTTTAAATGAACTTGAAACACTAAAAATTGAACTTATTAAAATCTATTCTAGAAACGCCCTCCTTATTAATGACGAACACCCCTATGAACTAATAGAATCCTCTAAAACATTGATCTGTGTAACTTCAAATACAATGCTCATAATAATAAAAATCCCAATTTTCCATACCTTTCTTACCCATAGAATTTACCCCATCCCTAATAATGAACACGTTATGATTATTCCACCTACATCTTTCTACGCCAACAACAAATGGTACGAAGAATGTAGAGGAGAAGCAGAATACTTAGTCTGTACGAAATTCATCAAATCCAGATGTCAATTACCCAATATTCAAAATTGCACAAAAACCATTGTAACTGAAAACTTTTACAGAGAAACTAGCAAAGTGATTTTGTTAGGTATCGTTCACCCAACCAAAATTCAAAAGCAAGATATTAAAGTTAGCAGCCTCCTAATGTCAGACGAACCAATAACAATAGAAGGAATTATTTACTGCAAGAAGACTATTCACGAAATATCGTTACCAGATATTGTTCCCATCAAATTGATGCCCGACCATAGATTGGACATTGAAAAACTGAAAATCCCTGAAACCCATGGCCAACTACATCCCATAGAAGAAACAGAAGTTTTACCACTTATTCCAACCGGCCTCAGCATTACTGCACTTTTACTAATAATATTTGTTTCAGTCTTTTTTGTAACTATTTTTATGAAGAAAAGAAAGAGAATCTCCAAAATTCTTTTTGGACCGAAATTACCGCCTGCCCAAGTCCAAATTTTACAAGAACTTCTTGAAAAGGCTCCTGAGACTTCGCGGACGAAGATCAATCCAAAGGAGGGAGGAGAAATGTGACCGTCACGAGAAGAAGATGCTACATAGACACTTTTTTTATATAAATTCTAATGTAACATGTGTCTCTTGTTCTTTTACTTGTGTAATTACGTTCACAACATTTTATAAATAATAAACAATATCAAATTCCTATTATTTTATTGCTATTAGTTATTTTGTTCAAATTAAAAGTTTTTTTAAAAGTAACATTTTCGTGTGTGTAACATTTCTATATACTTCTCAAGTTACCATAGTTGAAATTTAAAATGCGGAAGGTGATTATCATGTCCCCACGAAGACGACGCTGTCTAAAGGTCGGTAAATCTATTATGTTTAGTCTTTCTGTATAACTAGGTCTTGTGCGCCCGAAAGATAGTCTGGTTGATCGACGCTGAACTTTTTCGAGATCTTTATCCCGCACTAGTTCGGGACACCACACAGTTCCACAATACTCCATAATTGGACGAATATAAGCTTTATATAAACGAGTTGAATTATGCAATGACATCCTTCCGAAAGACTTGCTGAGGAGGTACAGCTTACTTTTTGCCTTTTTGGTAATACTAACAACATGTTTGGACCAACTCAAATCTGTAGTAATTGTAACACCGAGATCATTATAAGAATTCACTTTACTTAAGGCATGACCGTTTAAGAAGTAGTTATGTCGCGGATTGTTTTTGCCCATGTAAAGAGCAACACACTTATCTGTATTACGAGGCAGCATCCAGTCTGACCACCACTTAGAAATCGAATCCAAGTCCTCTTGAAGATAGATATGAAATGATGAATCAGAGAATATTTTCGAGTCGTCGGCATAAAAAACTTTGTTGCATTGAATATGAAATTGGAGGTCACTTGCGTATACTATAAATAAAAGAGGACCCATTACTGATCCCTGCGGAACACCGCTTAATACGGGTTTTTCAGCTGAAAAACAATTTCCCACTTTCACACAAAATTTCCTGTTTGTTAAGAATGAGTCAATCCACTCTAGTAGATCACCTCGTATGCCAAGATGTTCCAATGTATACAGTAATCTTCGTTTTGGCACTCGGTCGAACGCTTTCGCAAAATCTAGGTAAATGATGACCGTCGGAATTTTCTTGTCTAAAGATTTTGTCCATTCATTAACACACCAAAGTAGATTCGTCATTGTTGAACGTCCTTTTACAAATCCATGTTGATGTTCGGGTATTATTTTTTCGATTGAAAGAAATTCACTGACATATTCTGATATTATAGATTCCATAACCTTACAGATGATTGGTGTAAGGCTAATGGGGCGGTAATTATTGGGGTCAAGTTTATTGCCTTTCTTGAAAATTATCAGGATATTTCTTGAACAATAATTCATGCAAACCTCAAGATTATGTCAGCACCATCTATTTTAATTTTAGAATCACCAATGAAAAAATTTTCATCAATATCATCAAATCTCATTCCATATTTGTGATCAAATTCCTTATTTTAATTGTCACTTATCATAGTACTGATGTATTTTATCGGTAGCGTATCATATTGCTCTGAATAATCTTGCACCAATTGTTTAGCAATGTCAGTAAATCGATCACCACTTGCTAAAGGTACATCAATTTGTTGTTGGTTAATCCCATTATCATCATTTTGAACTTCGTCGTTATAACATGAAAACTGCGTAACTCCCAATTTAATCAAAAAAGAGATTTCGATGCCATCTCTTAGTGGTTCTCAACATCTACATGCTCAGAAATTTGTGTAGTTCGAATCGAACAGTTAAATATTTTTCCCGCGCAAAATATAATAATGTGTATCTCCGTGGTTGAAATTGTTTAAAAGAAATATGTGTATCTTACACTAGCACGGCGTCAGTGCGTAACCACATCACATCAGTGGATAACATAAAAAGTAGTGGTTAAATAGTGCTGCTTTGCTGTGAAAACAAAGGTAAAAAATATTTTGTCGGAGATGGCAGCCTACTTAAACTACGTAATGTTGACAATACCAAACAAAACACAGAATCTGTCGATAAAACTGAAACAGAAGGTCTCACTGCAGAGTATCAAGTTGAAAACTGTCATCACTCTGATGTCTTTGTCGAAATTAATAATAACTCAGGCAACATTGACCTTCCAGGAGAAAGTGGTACCTATCACATAGAAGAGGTCAATGGGGAATTAATTGTAAAACCAACTGAATATGAGAATGAAGAAGATTGGAAACTGATGAGTACATACCTGAAGCTGCGGACGACAAAAGTGGATCTGAAGGAAATAATCCGGTTAGCACGGATAAAACAATAGAATAAGTCGCTGAAAAAGTATGCAGAAAGAAAAGAAAACGGATACATGTGAAATATGATTAAACCTATAGCAAAAACGAAGAAAACCGACAATTTGGACTGACTTACAGTGGTAAAAGGAAGAAATTGGATTATAACTACCCTGAGGAATTGAGAAATAAGAAAATTTGTGAAATAGTAATTCACGTTACAAGACCGGACCTATTCTTTGTGTTATAATTTGAGAATTTTGACATAAGCCTACTTCATTATTTTTCACTTTTATAATTAGTATATATTTTTTACGATCACGTGATAAATTTACGAAATATGATGGTTTTATTTATAGTCTAGTAGGGAAGTGAGTTATCTGCGAAAAATAGCTCTGATGATTTTAAAAATATGGGGTTTGGTTTTTGGATTCAGAATTAAATTCTGAGTAATGGGAATTTTCGAATTTTTTTGCCAAGAAAAATTGTAATTGTTATAAACAAAAAACGTATAGAGAAAATGAGGGTCTCCGTTTTTTGGTTATAGCTTGGAAAATATTAAAAATAGCGTCTTTTTGAAAAAAGATTCCAAAAGAGGAGAAAATTTCAGAAGGACAAGTTCCGACTCCCGAAACTGTAACTCCATTATTTATAATTTTAAATTGACGTTGAAAATACCGCTCCGCGCGGCCGTTTTGCAGCTGCGGTGTCACCGCCAAGCCAACAGAGCATCACAAAATAATTTTTTTTCAAATATTTGTTATGAATTAAAAAATTTGAATAAATTACAAAAAATTCAAAAATTCCCATTACTCAGAATTTAATTCTGAATCCAAAAAACCAAACCTCATATTTTTAAAATCATCATAACTATTTTTCGCAGAAAACTCACTTCCCTACTAGACTATTATTATTTGAAAACATCAATATCTGTATACCTTTCTTCAACATAGATATGATTATTTTTAAAACAATCAGTTTGTAGTGCAAGATATTTTCAAAATAACGCTGAAGACATTTTTAATTCTCTCCTATTTTAGTATCTCACAACTTGCAGTGATAAGGCAGTTTACTCTTATAATACTCCTAGAGATCATTTTGTTTAAGATTTTTTAAAAACTTT
>CAJUYG010004631.1:0-16137 GCA_910591675.1 Galerucella calmariensis
TGAATAGGTGTGGTTACTGAATAGTCACAAAGGAGAAACTAACCTCTTTTTCCAAAAACTGGATGGCTCTAGTTATTTGACCCATGCAAATTGAAATATGTTTGTAATTGTTTTCAATCCGGCTGTTGACGTCTCGCTTGGAATAAGCAGTGATATCCTCAACTTTTAATGAGGACTGACAGTTGGCTTGAGATGAAGAATACAGATAACCAACTTATGTGTAGGAAACTGGCTCCCTCCCTGGCAGTCCGCATCTTCACGGATGGCTCTAAAACCAATATGGGCTCAGGATGTGGAATTTACTCCAGATCTCTGAATCTAAACATCAAATGGGCGATGGGCTGTAATGTCAGCGTTGCTCAAACAGAGCTCACTGCTATCTACATCGCCGCAAAAGAGATTACCAAAAGAAACATAGGTAATAAAATTCACATCCTTACGGATAGTAGACAAGCACTACTAGCCCTGAACAGACCACGTATCACATCAGGTCTAGTACTGGAGAGTCACCTGTCCCTGATCGAAGCCTGTAGCAACAACTAAGTCACTCAAGGGGCACAGTAAATCGAAAGGTAACCACATTGCCGACTCACTAGCCAGGAAAGCAGCCTCCCGAAAACTCTTGGGACCTGGCACTTTCATTGGTCTGTCGGCGTCGGCTATGATTGACCTAATAAAGGAACACTCCCTTGATAAGTTTAAGGGTAGATGGGACGATGCAGAAGGTTGCAGGCTTGCCAAGGAACTGATGCAGTATCTGGACAGCAGAGTAGCCAAAAAATACGTGACTGTGCACAGACAGAACCTTCGGACAGCCACGGGTATTCTGACCGGTCACTGCCACCTACGAAAACACCTCTACAGACTGGGTCTGTCTGACACTCTGTAGAGGATGTGAACAGGAAGATGAGACTGTCGAACACATTCTTTGTGAATGTCCGACACTCTTTCAATTTAGGTTTTCCGTATTCGGCGAGTACAGGCTAACACAAGCCAGCATGAGGGAGCTTACTTCCGGCGACGTTATCGCCTACTTCAAACAAGTAGGCAACTGTATAAAAGAATAACTTCTTCAATATTCTGGGTAAATTATTTATTTCTGTTATTGTAAATATTTACTCGGAATAAAACTTGTCAAATTTTGACAGTTAAAATGTGATCCCTACTTTCGACTATTTTAACTCGCAATTTTCTAATAGAAAATTATGGGTATACGTTTCATTTTAAAACCTGGGGTATGAACGAGGTACATTTTTACGTTGAAGAATTTATAATTGAAATTTGACGTGAATCAAGATTTTCTATAAATTTGTACAATAACCGAATTAATTTTCCTACTGTATATTCAATGAAGCCGTTAAAATAAACCCAATTTTTGTTTCAGGTAAGCTGCTTTACTAATCAACTGTACACATCAAATTTTCATACGTGAGTACGCTCTATGATTATATAAATATTAAATTATTCAGTAGCTTATAATGGATTTGGGTTCTAAAACTTTGAAATATCAGCGACACATTCTGGGTACTTTATACATTAACTAAATAAAGTTTGAATTGAAAAAAGTATATAATTTATTTAATTTTGTATTTATGGTTCATAAATAAAACTAATAACATACAATTGAGTAGGTATCTCAATTCCTTTCTCAAAGTTTTACATTCAACAATAATTGCAGTCTAATAAAACCATTATTTATATACTTTTCCTGTAATCTCTTTTATGTGGAATTGTTGCATTCAGGATCATTAATATCTAATAACGTACAATTCAGTGTCTGTTTTGTTTGCAGACAAATAAATGTATTTACTAATTCGACATTGTATATCATTTGTCTAAACTTTGAGAAATGGATCTATTAAAATGAAGGATGTATAGTAACAGTATGCAAAATGTATTGTATCAATATCGATTTCCATTTAAACTCCTTTATTCCTCAATATTTCATGGTTTGATATTACAATAAAATGAATTATACAGAGTAAGTCTCTAGAGTATGAAACGTTAATTATTTCATTGTTTTGTGAGTGCTTTGTCATATTGTTGATCTTAAAAGAGACACGCGTGAGTCATGCTTTAGTGATGGATCAAGTGGATAAGCCTTCTGTATTTGTCTTAGTTAAAAGTGGAACAGGATATTCGCCAACATTCACGGCAGATCTAATAAGCAATGATAGGAAACCTGTCAAAGCGGTATATCACGGAAAAAAAAGAATCCTTGTATCAAGTAAAATTTATTTGGATCAATTAAATTAAAGTGTCATATATGCACGACAAAATATTATTTTGGAGTAATTAAAATAATTTCTTGATTTCAATGCAGGTTAAAGTTTTGATGCAACTAACTGTTTGTTGACTGAACCAAATATTTAGTAAACCGGACCATTTTCATAAATTATTTTGATTATTTTTTTCACTTGTCAAAATCTGACATTTTGGTGGTTTCAACTAATAGCAATACATTATTCTAGCCAATCATTCGGTATTATACTGATAATTCTGCTTCCTCATCGATAAAACCTTGTTTACATCGAAACGTCAAAATTTTACTTTGAATTTGTCATTACACGGAAAAAAAAGAATCGTTGTATCAAGTAAAATTTGTTTGGATCAATTAAATTAAAGTGTCATATATGCACGACAAAATATCATTTTGGAATAATTAAAATAATTTCTTGGTTTCAATGCAGGTTAAAGTATTGATGCAACTAACTGTTTGTTGACTGAACCAAATATTTAGTCAACTGGACCATTTTCATAAATTATTTTGATAAAATTATGCTTCAACATAGTGAATATTTTGTTGAATTGAATCTGGAAAATGATCAAATCAATTAGAAAAATAATGATCTAGTCAATTTTTTTTGTTAAACAAATTATAATAAATGATCTCATGAACAAACGTTATCATCATATCAATTTTTTTTGCTAGATTCGAAACAAATTTTGGATTCAGGTGAATAATTATGTTGTTAAATTGAATAACAAAATTACTAAATCAACGAAATTCATAAGCAAATCAAGAGAATTAATTGCTTGCGTTAATTTTGAGAATTTATCAGATAAATTTAATATTTTAGTTGAAAAGTATAATATGTTGATTGAACTTGAAATTTTAATATAAAAATTAAGTTGACATAACATATTGAGTGCTATAAAAAAGTAAAGTTAAATATACTTCATAGCATTTTATTTAAAAAGAAAAAACAATAACAAAATAAAATATTAATTTTCTAAAACATAAAATCAAACTTCCACTAACTGCATTTATTTCCAACCGAAATAACTTTTCCATAATTTGGAACCAATCCACTTACAAATTCACTATAAGGGCATCAAGGAAAATCAAATCATAATATATGTTGATCTACAAAGAAGTGATAATAAAAATAGATAGAGTTCAATGAATGTTCTAAACAAGCATGAATGAAATTCTTGAATTTTAAAATATAAATATACGAAATGCAGCCCCAATGAATGTATCACATGTCCCTTTCTCAAACACTGAATTTAGGTAGCACTACTATAACGCTTAGAATTAACAATTTGCAAGTTAATGATGATGAATATAAGAAATTTAAAGTGAAGGTAATGACACCTTACATTACCTTACATTTCCAATAAGGTAGGTTAGGTTAGGTAGGATCATAGCAAAGTACCGTAACTTTGTAAAAAAGACATTAGGTACTTATTGTTTAAAACCGGGTTTAATCTCGGTTAAAATTCATGGTTCGTTTAGAATGTGATGTATGCGATATATTTAAGATACAACTAATACAAGACAAACTACCTATCATCTTAAACCAAAAATGAACATTTTTTCGGAAGAAACGAGATAATATAATATTTGTAAATAGAATACGTAGTTATATTTACCTGAATAACAACCACAAAAGGGTACAAGCATAAATTTTGCTATTGGTGGGAATTGACGCTTTATCAGGTCTCCTAACACTTTGCATGTCTTTTTTTTCAAAAAAATTATAAACTTTACTTTTAAAACGACTTTAAAAATCATAAAATTTGAAAGTCTGCCAAAACGCTCTTTACGTCATAAAGATGGCTGCCCCATGGTGTGACGTCATTTGTTTACGTTCTTATTCGTGTATCACGCTCTGATTTCTTGTGACCTAATTTGTTTCTGAAAGTTTTAAGGATGGATAAAGCCGAAAAAAAACTTTGTATTCCAAGTATTGCATTGTTCCAGTGTGTAAATCAACGTCTATTAAAACTCCAGACAAAATATTTGTTACTTTACCTGGTGGCGCAAGCAAAAATACTCTTAAGAGAAGGGCATTACTTTTGTTTGTGAAGACCATTTTAATGTAAGTACCTACTTCTATGCTGGTAATTTTTATTCTTAAATAGTATGAGGTTATGTACCTATATGTCTAGGAATCAACCATAAAAACATCATTTTCTCACGACCACACATCGAAATATGGTTGTATATATTATATAAATAAAACATAGTTTAAATCGTACTTACGATAATGCTTTAACTCGTCTTATTTCCTCTGCATTAAAACAGCTGTTTGACTTCATAAATTCAAGCAGCATAAATGAATGTACTTTGGGCAAGTTATCAGTGCTTTTACAAAATCTTCGCTAGCCATATCTTTACTCACAAAATATGAAAGAATCGTCACTGAACACTGAACTAGTAAATAAAATATATTCTTCCAAAAGTTTTAAAATATCATCGGAAATATCGAATATTTATGTCCACTTTCCACTTTACGTTGACTTTAAGAAATAAAAAAAAAGCACACACAAACACGTAATGGTCTCAAACAAACATAATAATGATATTTTTACGTCGATGAAGCAATTAATAGTTGATTAAAATACAATATAAACACACAACTACACATAACCTAATGCAATACCGGCCATATTGACATAAGTAAACACAAGAGATATGACATCACACGTATCATCGGTAGCGTTCGGAAATCCTCGGGTTGTGGTCGGAAAGTGCATTGAAATTTGAATTTTATTTTAAAATTTGGGAGTAATTTCCAATGGAAACTGGTTTATTTCCTATTATTAGTAATTTTTGATATCATATTTACTATTATAAATTAATATCCAAGCAAAATATGAAATATGCGTGTAATCTATTATGAAGTTGTCGTGACGCGTCGCTGTGGTCCGTCTGAGCTGAGCCTAAGAGTTTAACAGACGAAGACACGTGCAGATTTCTAGTACTAGGCGATAAGAAGCCACTGACAAGAAATTGAATGAATTATTCAGTCTTATTTAAAAAGAGTTGGCTGGTTCATTCATATGTTTGGGTTGTGCTCCACTACCCAGGTACTTGTACTATTACCCATATGTTATCTACTACTTCCATTCCAGAGACTTCGTGTCTGTTTATTGGAAAATATTGAAACTGCATCATTTTTGCGACAAAAAGGTGTACCTATCATTAGTCTCAAAAGTTACTGGTTCTGGAGATATTCGCATTTTCAAAACCCCCTTCATAATTTTCATTTCATTCATTAGCACGAAAATAATAATGTTACTAGGCGCTGATGTCAGCAAATATATTATCAGCTATAATATAGCAAGAACATGAGAAACAGCTTCATTTAAACCAGCACTTATAGTCGTCAACCGCTAGTATTAATCCATTTAAGTAACAGTTTTAAAAACGTATCTTCATTTCATTGTCACTTTCTCCCAAATTCATTTCTTGGTACCGTACTAAAATTAAGTTAAAAATGCATTATTCCACTACCATTACCTTATTCCCTAAGTTCTTGTCACCACCTTCTCCTCTCGTCTACCTCTCGCTCCCTCTGAAACCCTCAATCTCATCCCTCAGGAGTTGCCGGAATAAATTACCGACTACGACGCTAGCGACATCTTCACTTCAACTTATTTAACTAATGTAAATTCGGTGTCACTACATGTTTTAAGACTGGATATTTACTTCAAGTGGAGAAAATTCCACCAAAAATAATGAAGAAATTCCGTTGAGCGGTTTACATAGGGAAAAGAATACATAAATATTGGTAATAATTCAAGAATATGTTCAATATTTACGATAATAACAATAACCAGCTCAATGTTATCATGGAATACAGAGTTGTCCAATAGTATGGAATCAAGTGAATATCTTGCAAATGAAAAGAATAATATTTGTGAAACTTTGGATGGACTGTCACGCAACGTATTCAAGTATATTAATAACAAAAAATCTGGCATAAAATACGTTTAAACTTTTATCAACTTCTGTGTACCTAGACGTCACTCCAAGTGCTCTAAAAAGTCTATGGAGGAGCTGTTGTGACTGCTTTCAGAATCTAGGTGCCCTGTAAAATGGACACAATGTGCTTCATTTACAACGCAAATATTTTGTTTTGGAGGAATTTTAAATTGAGTGTCCAACTGGCGTACTTAAGGACAAATCAACTACCCGTTACCATTTGGAATGTCAGAATGTCAACAATTGGTGGAAGGTACAGTGCAGAAACATTAACTACACAAGAAAAATTCAGAGCAGGAGCAATTTTTGGTATCATATTATTCAGGACGTTGTCGCCTGAAGGGGAGCTCAAACCATGAAGAAGGAGGAATGGTGCCAACTACATAAATATGATCTTGATCGCAAGCTTTTCATAATTTTCCATTGATTCCCACTTTAGCTTAATCTATATCCCGTGTTATATTTTGACGTTTTAATAAGAAATTTATTGATATAGTTTATTTACGATAAAAAGACGATGACGTTGCACAACAAAATATTGTGATGTTGCCAAGCTGTAGTTTTTTTCTTCACTCAACGAACACTAGAAAAGTCAATCTGATGTTAGATTGACAGTTCTTAATAATAATGAATACAAATAGCGAATACTATCACTTACGTCTCTTACAGCTGGAGAAGCGGGCCCCCATTTCGGCATTCTCGTTAAAAATAGCTTAAAAAAGATGTTTTATCTTTTAACATCTACTGTTCAGCTGCTTAGGCATTTTATGAACTACACACTGCAGATTTGTCTGAATAATTAGTTATGAAAATAACTGTTTTTTTAATCTTCAAGAAACAATGAATTTAAAAGAACCAAAATATTAGACGATGATCGAATGTCAATAAAGGTCAAAACAAACTGGGGAATTTTACCAGTTGATTTGACGTCTTGAAGTTTTGCCAACCCGTTAGATGTAAATTGCCCTGGCTGTTGAGGATAAATTGTATTTATGGTTGGTGAATTAATATTTATTCTGAAAGTAACTAAAAATGACATCATCGTCTTTTTATAACTAGTAATACTACTTCAAAATAATCAGGTTATACATCGATAACTTGTTGCAAAATTACAAAGAGTGTCAGTTTTTACAGTTTAAATAATCCGACCGCGAAGCGATTTGTAATTATGCAGGAAGTTTGAGGTGTATGACCGTATTTATTTTGAAGTACGTATTGTATTTGATACGATTATTTGTTGAGTAGATAGAAAAAATTTATTAATTTAGAGACAAATTGGTACACTGGAATAATTCACAATCCAAATCGACTCATCTTTGATAAACGTCAGAATATTGATGTCGATGTGGTTACTATGGAAATTAAAGTATTGTAAAATATTTGATTGGTAGAGCTACTCTTTGTATAATCACTATATAATCAGGTATTATCGAAATTATACGATGTAACTTAACTAAATTGATCGTTCTGATTGGTTGAAAATGATACGAAAAAAATAATCGTGAAAGTCCTATATAGTCAAATGCAGTCTTATCATGCGGGTCACACAATTCAACAAAGACATACTCACCGTTTTTGTTTTCTTCTATTGCGTTTAATCATAACTTCCAAATAAAATCCGTAAGATGAATAAGACAGACTTATGCAATTTTGACGAGAGAAAAAAGGATATGTTTTTAGTTTCCAGCGATTCTAAAAAGTCTTTCACAAGCGAGGTTTATATTTAAATGTCTTAAGGGGCATTCCACGCCAACTCAGCAGTCGATCCCACGTCACCTTCTCAGATCGGGCCCAAAATTGGTATATCGACTTGTACTATCGAAAAAAGCATATTCCTAATTTTTCAGGTCCTAAGACCTGTCCCCAGGGGCGTACAATCACGTTTTCATCCACCATTTCAATTCCAGGGGTCCGAAATCGGGGTTTTGAGTACTCCCGCGTCATTTTGGTCCAAAAAAATTATCAAAAATACATAGGAGATTCCAAATTTCCCGTAGAACACGATACCGCAAACTGTTTTTTGATATTTTCCAAGGGGAGCCTGGAAAACACACAAAACCGCGCTCTGGTGAAAAATCTGATATCTCAATTACGGTCGCTTGAAACTGGCTGAAAATTTACCACAAGGCTCTTCGATTATTGCTCTTTCGAATGTCCATACGCGCGTGGTGATCATTATATGTGAAAAAAAGTTATACGTGTTCTACGGGAAATTTGGCATCTCCTATGTATTTTTGATAATTTTTTTGGACCAAAATGACGCGGGAGTACTCAAAACCCCTATTTCGCACCCCTGGAATTGAAATGGTGGATGAAAACGTGATTGTACGCCCCTGGGGACAGGTAGCGGCCTTAGGACCTGAAAATTTGTGAATATGCTTTTTTCGATAGTACAAATCGATGTACCAATTTTGGGCCCGATCTGAGAAGGTGACGTGGGATCGACTGCTGAGTTGGCGTGGAATGCCCCTTAAATGTTTTGTGACTTTGACAATTCAAAGTGACAATATCAATAATAAAAAGCAATTTTCCGTTTTCTCACATCCGCAGCAAAAAAAAATGGTAGGTACTTAATCTGATAGATTATTTCGAGAATGAATGAAAAAAAGGAAATTTGTCAACCAGTGTGCAGGGAACATCAACCATTATTATTTTCTCCTGGTATATTTGTAATCTCACATTTTGGTAACCTCTGTGTCTTCTGATTTGATACATATGGTTAGAGACCTTAGAACCCGCACGATAAGAGCGCTTTTGACTATATAATATTGTTCCGTACCCCCAACCATCTATATCTATCTCTATATTATTTGTTTCTGTTAAAGTTTTGTACTTTGGTAATAATAATTTTAAAATGTTATCGCTTGAACTCTTTGATGTAAATGTACAATTTAGATGGAAATACTGTAACTAAGACACTCTAATCACTTTACCTATACAAGAAAATAGAAAACCGAATTACGACAAAACAAAAGCAAGCATTAGATGTCAACGTTCACACCCCAGTCTTACCCATTATCATAAATTTCTCAATACCGATTCCACTTCGTGTGCTTTTGACTCGTTTAAAGACTTGGCTGTGAAGCCAAATAACAAGGGTGGTGTTCACGTTATACAAAACAATTCCTCCTAGGAGAAATTTCGTAAAACGGTTTAAACATTTTAAATATAAAATATTTTCTTCCAATTTAATCAAGTTTAAATTATAAATGTAATGTGGAGGGTTCAGGGCACTTTTGGTCATTATTTTATTTCATAGAAAAGCTTATCACTGAACACCACTACACCAACACTTAGAGTGTACTGTAACTCTACAGGTTAACCCACTGGTCAATAGCTAAGCCGCGAGAGGCCAGTGGTTGGCACGTTCTCACTCTCCTTTTCGACCGACACACGACTGGCTTATTAGTATAGTTTGGCAAGTTTATCTGTAGCTATGGGGCGTCGGTAAGAGGCGAGGAAAAACATGGCGTATATCTGTCAAACGTACAAATGGCGTACGGTACCTATTTTACCAAGTAAAACTGAAATTACAAAGGTAACTGACAATACGAACACCACTGGATAAATCAATATCAGTCAATTGACGAAGTGAGAGGGAAGAACATACACACGCGCTTTCCAATAAGAAGTAACCTGGTCGATAAAAATCACCAATTATGTAATCGGAGGGTGTGGTCATTATGGTTTTCGTACAACGTTGCCAGAGCTTTAAGAATCCCATAACAAATTTGGAAAAGTGTTCTCTTTTAATATTCATAAATTGGAAAATAATGTTAATAGAATAAATCCAATGAAACAAGTACATTATAAAATTAACGTTTACTCATATTTTTAATATTGTTAATAATAAAAAAACCCATTTATAATTATTATCACTACATAATCAGTTCTTCTATTTTTTTATAGTTAAACGTGGCAATGTCGAACGTTTTCGACTGCATTCCTTTCACGGTTTCAGATAAACTTGCCAAAGTATACGTGGTAATGGTCGCTTCTACATCGAATCGGCTTTGCCAATTGGCAAACAGCGGCATAGTGTGGGCGCGCCTTTAGTAATGCGCATGTTTTTCAAGTAGTTTAAAGGTATCCCTATTTCAATCTTAAATTTTCAAATTTGATGTTTTTAGTACATTAGACAATTATGTATAATCTTAACCTACTGGTGAATGAAATGGCGAACGTAAGAATTTTCAAATTGGCTGATAATATTCAACTGACTATTTACTTACACACGACTGGCTTATTAGTACGTGCCAATGGTCGCTTCTACATCGAATCTGCTTTGCCAATCGTTCATGCCAATTGGCAAACAGCGGCATAGTGTGACGCGCCTTTAATGATGCGCATGTTTTTCAAGAAGTTTAAAACTGTCCCAATTTTAATCTTGAATTTTTAAATTTGTTTTATTCAGTACATTAGAAAATTATGTATTTTTTTCAACCTGATGGTGAATGAAATGGCTGAAGTAACAATATTCAAATTGGCCGATAGTATTTAACTGACTACTTAGAGTTTATTGAGTGTATGACACAGTTAATTTGTTTACTAACAGCAACAAACAAATAAAACAATTATCAGTAATTTCGTTTAATTGATATTTTTAATAGCTACAAAAACGTCGGCGTGGTATATTAAATAGCCGCACGGCCCCAAAAACACGCTCCTAATTTGCAAATTTGCATTTATTCCAAAAACCATAGCTAATCCCCGATTATCATTTAAACTATTATGTCAAAGCGTTGGCTAAACAAACAACATCAAAATTAAATTTTCCTATGCCAGGTTGGATCTGAATTAATTTGAAATATTGATTATATAAAGAGGTGGAATATGTTCATTAAATTTATTCGTGAAATTTCGGATTATTTTTCCAGTTTAGAAATAATAATTAGCTTGAATTATTTCAAACTTTCAGGATTACTGGAATGATATGAATTTAAAAATTTTATCCTGAAACTCGCTAAATTGCTTGCA
This sequence comes from Galerucella calmariensis, assembly GCA_910591675.1. Lineage (NCBI taxonomy): Eukaryota > Metazoa > Arthropoda > Insecta > Coleoptera > Chrysomelidae > Galerucella > Galerucella calmariensis. The sequence goes on from CAJUYG010004631.1 coordinate 11,192, forward strand.
ATCACATTTTTACTGGAACTCATAAACAATTATTTTTTGGAACTGTTACGTTGCTTCGTTATGTGCCTTGCTTGCGTGCTTGTGCTCTTTCCTGAGTCTCTCTCTCTCGTTTACGAAGCAGCGATTCATATGCTTCGGCCGGGAATCGAACCCGGTCCGCCCGCGTGGATGGCGAGCATTCTACCACTGAACCACCGATGCTTTATTAAAATTCTATGCAAAGCTGGTATTCGCAGTGCTGGTGATCTACTTGAATTTGTTCGGATACATTTTTACTATTATTTCCATAATTTTTTTTGCGCGATGGATCTTTTTTGTTTATTTACAGCATCGGTTGTCAAGACGGTAGGTTGTGTTTACTGGTTTAACACGTCGGTAAGTGATTTACTTACCGTGCAGACATTGAAAAGTGATAAATAGCATAAAAACAATTTCACCAAAATGCAAAATATATTTTAAACTGATAGAGAAGTATAAATGTCACTTTTGACATTTCGTTCATTTCGAAGAAATTTAAATTATTTTATTCGAAATTTATTTCAATACGATCGCGCAAAAAATGGTATAAGCATCTCGAACGTTAAGGGTAATTACAACTTTTGCATGTAGATTCCTCTTGTAAAATTGGACAAAATGATATGAGGATTAAGGGGTCTAGCACATTTACTTTTCGAAATACAGGGTGTTGAAATTTTGAAAACTTGAATGTTTTAATTCGATAACTTTAAAATGGATGGATAAATTGATTTGACATTTGGCAGGTTGTTTTTAAATGTAAAAGGGCATATTTTGATAAAAATAGTAGTTTGTGCAACTAGTGTGGTTATGATGGCCATATCGCACGAAGACGAAGTGTTCTATTGTTCAAGTGCGATATGGACAATCTACACGAGTCGAACAGCATATTTTTTCTACGACCCACTTAAGAAAAAATCTTGTGGTAAACGTACAGTTCTTGAATGTCCAATTTGTATATTGCTACGTTTCCCTTTTTAAATATACGATGCTGTTATAAGTAGATGTTGCCAGTCGGACTCCCTCATGAAGGGTACCGTACCATTATCTATAATAATGAATATTCGGCTGCAATATAATAATTTAAAAATAAAATTAACAATAAAAAAAGAACTTCTTCACGGGCAATCGAACACGGGTCTACCGCGTGAGAGTCTGGTTTGCTTACTTCTCGACCACCGAGAGATATGAAAATTGTTTATCCATAACGTCAGATGTATTACATAATTTTTGCTTAAAAGAAACTAAAGTTCCTACCGTGTGGGAATCAAACCACAATAATGTTTCTTATTTCGACGTTTCGGCAGCGTTCCAGCTACCGTTGTCAAGATTAACTAGTAATAAAATAATTTTTGGTCCCTATCTGACATAAGGAAAAAAATATGACAAATAGACAATCAATAATATTTTGAAGATTAAGACTACAAAACTTTGTTGTCAAATTTTATTAAGGTCCATTCATAGTAGATCACATCTCTGGTAAAATGTGAAACAAATATTTTATTTCATGACATTCTGACGATATGATAATCTACTAGAAATGGAATCCAGTTAATTGCACGTTCCAGGAACGGTTTTTATTGGAATAGCGCTTTTTTTCGCTTATTTTGGAAATGTTGTTAATAAAACGCGTTTGTTGTTACTTTTTTGTGTATGATTATTTTTGTTTTCAAAATATGTATAACTCAGTTTGCTGATTTTGGAACGCTACCGAAACGTAAACGTAAACGTAAAAAATAAAAAACATTAATGTCTTTTGATTCCCAAAAAATAAGAGAAAAAAGAATAAGTAATGCTACAAGGAACTTACAGAAGATAATCAGAAACAATTATTTCAAACAATAACCTCAACAACTTTTATTAACTAATAATTGACTACGACAATCCTATTTTTGAGTATAATAAATATCCCCACGCCATTTTTTCATAAATGCACCGCTTCACCCTACAAACACGTTTGCTCAACACCTCAACCTCGAGCTTGAACAACAGAGTGCCTGATATGATATTCTTCAAAAAACATATCCCTTTTTCATTGAAATTGAAATTTATAGAATCCTCGTAGCCATAAGCTGCACAGAAAACTACATTATTAGTTTCGAAAGATCAATCTTGATAAATTGTTTCAATTTTTTTCTTAGTACAAGATTTTTTGTTGAAAAAACCGCTTTTATAAATCATCTAACGAAAAAAGGATGTTCATGCAAACCTTTGTTCGTTAAAGATTGACAGATTTAAAACAAAAATTATGCAAAATCAAAGCATAAACGATTGTTTTCCAACAAATTATTCAATAGACACGTGAAATTGTTTGCAGTACATATAATTCACAGAGAACCTAAAATTCAATCAGACATTTCAATTTGTACATCAAAGCATGTAAATTCAGCATTAGTTATATATCCTAGGGACATTACAAAAATATCCACAATATGTATCTGATAGGTCTAACCAAACTGATCGTGTTCTACCTTTAATTTCGGTTTAGTATTGTCAAAGTGTTTCCCGGGGGCGCGCTTTCATGTTGTGGAGTTTTTATAAATATAGATTAACGATTTTAATACTTGAATTAAATATTAAAGCGTATTGGTACTTGTTCAAATAGACAGTTTGCTTTTGTATCTAGAAAACTGTTTGGACGATATTTTTTCAAATTTTTATTCAAATTCAATGAAGTTACTGATCAGCTAGCTAAAAATACCACAACAACAATCAACACTGAAAACGTTATACAAACGTTATACAAAGGATCTTAAGCAAGTCATCAAACCCAAATTCAAAAGTCTGTGGCAACAGCACTGGGAGTCCATCAATTCAAGCCTGCATCCAGCCTTTAATAAATCACCTAACCTTCAGAACTTCCAAGGAAAAAATTAAGCAGTGATGAGAAGACTACGAATTGGACCTCCCAAACATAACCACGGTTACCTAATGTCACTGAGCACTGAGCAGCCCACAATATTGTGTGAATTGTGAAATATGAGATCATTAGATTTATAAATTATGAAAGCGGAAAAGGATTTCAAATCTCATTGATCATATTAATTAGTATCTCTAATTAGTTGGTAAATATTTATCTAAATAAATTATATATAATTATATATAAATTTTACATGTCATCATAATTTTATTAAATGCCTACATACTTGAGTACCTACATATTTTTTTGAACTAATCTATTAGAATGTTCATTAATTAGCAACAATGTCTTCATCTTCTGAAGAACTCGAGAAAGAAGAACTTGCACTTAACCAGCGATTCATTTTTAATGCTTTAACGTGTTTAGAACATAAAAAATACACTTGAAATCTGAGAGTAGACATCTGTCTGTTAAAAGTCCTTTTAAGCTTCAAAAATTAAAAAACTATTATAAAAGCAAACTTATAAAAAAAAAGATAATTTCTTTTTGTTTTGGTACATAATTAACCGAAAAATCATAAACTAAAATTTAGGTCAAAAGTAGTGTATTCGGTAGTCCTTTCTAATTAAATTTGTCAGTAGTTTGCCTGTAATTTTGTTGAAATTTGTGAAGGTTTATTTAATTTGATTGCATTAGTATTTTATTGAAATAGTGACTATAGTGGTAAACGTGTTTGAGTAATTCGACTCGAAAGTGTTTGAAATAAAACTATTGCATTCAACTAAATGCATGGTTATTTGAATATTTCACTGAAGCATATTCCAGTCATTCAATATTGTTGGGAAACGAAACACCGAGAAATTAATTTATGTTGTTCCCCTAACCGAAAGAACGGACTTCCTCAGACGTTAGTGGCCAGCTCTCTGATTGACAATGAGTTTTCTGTTTGCAGAGTTCAAATAGCACTCTAATTAGCGCGTTACAAAGAGATTCGATGCTACGCGATCTCGCAGTATCAGATTAAAGATCATAATTCTCTAAATGACCAAACATCTACAAAAAGTTCTGACCAAAGTGGAGATGATGATAAAAATAAATGAACCTGTGAAATAAGTCAATGAGAAGCAAAGCATGCAGTATGCTTAGCTCACCCTGTATTATATCTGCTCAATCAAAATTTGAAATAATATATAGAATGTCCAATTAACAAAGTATGTTTCGTTCATTTGATGATCAGAAACTCAGTGTTTGATCTACCCCTACCGCAACTTTTACACCCGTGAGAAATTATCATTTTCGCGCGTGTTGCACACTGTATTTTTTCTACGATCACCATCCAGAAATCATTGTTTTGCGCACCATACTGACGGTGTAGATTGATACAATTTCATATTTAAATGATAATTAAAAATGAAAGTAGGCCACAAATTCAGGTTTTAAAAATAGATAAGTCTACCTGTTACTGTTCTCCAATGTTCGGGGTGCATTTTCAAAATCAGAAACATCAGAGTCCAATATAAAAATCACGGCATCAAAAAACGGAAAACTGTTGAAACTATAATAAGTATAATGCGGCTACGATATCGCCTTCAGCTCGACAGTTAGAGAATAAATAAATAAGCAGCAGTTGCCTAGCAACAAATTATAAGTTGGACTATTTTGTGGGTTTTTTGCTTAGAAAATTTTTTGCAGGTCCAAGAACCAATCAAGTTTGTTCATTTTTTATCATATGAACAATTTCACGCAATCATGTTGCTATGGACACATATTGATTTATTTCTACTTTGAAGTTTCAAATATGTAATATTTCGAAATGTCGTCGAGATTTGGTTGTAATACTTTGTTAATTGCACCTTCAAATCAATTGTTTTAACTTTGTAAATTTTCTATATTCACCAAAAACTTTTTTATCCGAATAACCCTCCGACATTGATAAATGCTCAACAATTTTATGACAACTTTCTAGGCAACAAGCTTTCGAAATCTGTCATAAAATTTTTTTGAACAATTATAAATGTCCTTGGGTTATTACTACTGATACCAGAGACTACAGATAAGCAGAATGACCATT
>CAJUYG010004634.1:0-16130 GCA_910591675.1 Galerucella calmariensis
AGTCCTTTTGTACTTTTCTATTTAATTTAATATCTATTGATACAAATACTAGTCAACTGTAAACATCGAGTTGATGTTTCAGCACAAAGTCTTATTATATTATATCTATATTATTGGAAGACCATCTATAAGTAATTTATTATAGTTTTGAATGAAGTCACGTACCTATATTACTCGTGTCTATGTTTATTAAATAATCCAAATATATTTCTATTTAATTGTTAAGTCAACTAACTGTTGAAATTAGCACAATGATCTACAGGGTGTCTACATGCCCACCCTTTGAAAGACAAAATTACAGGGTGATCAAACCTGGAATTTCGTCTCCTAACTAACTAACGCTGATATCTCAATTCAAACACTATTAATGTAGGTAAGTGATTATTTGCTGACAAAATGTATCATATTGCGTAATAAGATACTATCTTGAATTTGACTCGAAAAAATGGTAAACAAATAATTAGGCAATTAAACTACTTATTATTTTTAGATGATCTTTGCATTTAAAATTCTATAGATTCTGCAGGTTCTATAAATAGATAAAAATAGTTATTATTACTACAGAGAGGAATATAAACAATATAAATACAAATACATAACATATGTTGATATTTGGGTACCCAATAACCTATTACATAAATGAGAATTATACATAAGCACTAATAGATAATATAAAGTCAATTAGTTATACATATATGTACAGCTTTTTTTTTTAAATTTATTTAAGATAGTACTTTTGTAACCTATTTTTGTGAACGGTACTTTGTTTGCCATTCCTCGCTTGTATAGTGCAATTAGGGCCTATTGTATCAAGTACGATGTACGGTCCACCATACCTAGCATCTAATTTACGAGCATTCTCATTTTTTAAGGTCACTTCATCCCCTTTATTGAGGTGATTTTGATTAATATTTAAATCCCATGACTTTTTTCTGATTTCTTTACTTCTTTCTAGGAATAATTTAGCACGTATATGCGCTGTCTTTAACCTATACCTTATCTCTTGCTCATAAGCGTCAATGTTATAAATTGGTTCAATGTTACCATTAACTAATTCCTCTGGAAGATTACATCGTCTCCCATATATAAGTTCAAAAGGTGTATAATTGTGATACGAACTTGGTGTTGTATTGTAACAAAAAGCATAATATTTACACCATACGTCCCAGTCTGTGTGTGTTTCGTTTATGTAACTTCTGACATATTCATTGTAAACCCTATGATTTCTTTCACATCCACCTTTAGTTTCGCTGTGATATGCTGTTGAAATATTATGTTTTATATTCAATAATTTGGAAATGTTTGTTAGTAATTCGTTCTTATATTCCAGCCCCATGTCAGTTCTAATTTCTTTCATCGGCCCGTATATTAAAATGAATTGTTCAAAAATTGCGTTGGCTACTGTCTTCGCTTCTTTATTAGGAATAGGTATCATGACCACGAACTTCGTTAGTTCACATTGAATAGTCACTGCGTAAACATTATTAGAATTAGATTTCAAGAAAGGACCAATTGTATCTATACACACTAAGTCAAATGCTTCTTGCGGAGTAGGAGTTATAACTAATGGCTCTACATGAGTTATTCTGGATTTGTTAATTTGACATTTGTGGCATGATTTTACAAAATCAGCCACTGTTTTTGACATCTTTTTCCATCTATACAAGTTTTTAAGTTTCTTAAGTAACCGTTTCTGTCCACAATGCCCTCCTAAGAGTGGATCATTGTGATATTTTTTCAGTAAGTCATTTATTTCATCCTTGCTTGTTACCTTTTTTGGTTCTTCACAAATTACTATATGCAAATGTTTCAATGCTATATTGCCTACACTTTTTAATATACTTTCGGTGCACCGTAAAAATATCTTATCATTAATAAATAATTTCACTTTATTCACGTTATTGATTACTGCCAGTTCATCTAACTGAGACAACGTTTGACCCAGATCAAAGTTGTCATTTACAATATCAATACGTGCATTAATGAGCATTTTCTTTTTATGCCGTACGACCATCCTCAGTGATGTCGGCTTTAACTCAAAACGTAAGATAGGCAATCTTAATATGTCTAGGGAATCACTAGCTTTATGAATTTTAATGTTACTCTCATTACTTTCTACATGTTTACCCCTGACTTGTGTTAGGTTATCTTTTTTTGTTGTTTTGCTTAGTCATTGATCTCGTAATCGCTAATATTTGTTCATTACTCTGATGGATTTGTTTGAGGTCAGTTATAGATATCCTTGAGAGCGCCTTTCTGGGGGCCCGAACCCTTTTGCGGAATCAGCTCCAATGTAATATTGGAAGAAATAAGTAAAGCCGAGAAAAAGAGAAGATCTGACCATTGGAAAGATCTAGTAGGGCTTATACAATCAAAGACTCTTCTGGGTGACTACAACCTGTTGAGATCAAAAGAATGCATAAGTCAAAGTAAAACTGCGCTAAGAGTTTTGACAGGGATCCTAACGGGACATTGTCGCCTGAATGGGCACCTGAAAAAGCTCAAAATAGTGGAGGAAGAAGAATGCAGATTTTGTGGAATGGAAGAAGAAACCTCCATCCACATACTTTCCAACTGCACAGCACTCCAGAATCCTAGAGCACAGCACCTGGGAGATTACTGGATAGAAGAGGAACATTTGCCTAAGTTGAAGCCTGCAGACATCCTAAAATTCCTCCGGGAAATAGGACTAAAGGAACTACTAGTTTCTGAGACTCTCCTCAGAAACTGAGTAGAAGTAAGGGGGCACAATAGACCTTTTAGGTCTCAGTGAATGTCACCCCAAAAATCACACATACATACATCCTTGAGAGCGAGTCAGCCACATTGTCTGCACCCTTTATATATTCAATCTCAAAGTCATATTCCTCTAAATCTAATCTAATCCTAGTTAATTTTGAAGTTGGATCTTTCATCGAAAATAAATGTTGCAACGGTTTATGGTCAGTTTTAACTAAGAATTTAGGCGCTGCATACATGTAACATCTGAAATGTTTATTACCCCAATGTATGGCTGTAAGCTCTTTCAAATTGGTTTGTTAAATTCACTTTTTGAAAAGCCCGTGATGAAAATGCTATAAGTAAATCTATCCCATTAAAATTTTGACTAAGTATGGCAGAACAAGCCGTATTAGAAGCGTCAATTGTTAAAACAAATTGTTTAGTAAAATCTGGATACTGCAAAATTGGGGGGTTAATCAATGAATCTTTGAGTTTTTCGAATGCAGTTTGACAATCATTTGTCCAATTAAACTTTACGTTCTTTCTCGTCAATGAATTTAAAGGTGAACAAATTTCTGCAAACTGCGGGGTGAACCTTCTATGGTAATTACAAAACGCTACGAATCGCTTAACCTCATCAGCTGTTTTCGGCACCGGGTATCGTTGCACAACATCATACTTAGATTTGTCTGGCAAGACTCCCTTATCCGATAAAAGATGACCCAGATAAGTGACTTCCTTTCTGAAAAATTTACATTTTTGTGGGTTCAATTTTAAATTGAATTTTCTACAAGTTGCGAATACGTGTTTTAGGTTTTTCAAGTGATGATTTTCTGAGCATCCTATAACTATTAAGTCATCTATGTACAGAAAAGCTTTTTCTGGCGTTAACCCAGTGAATGCCATTGTTATCATCCTTTGAAAACTGTTTGGACTTATATTCAATCCAAAAGGTAATCTGGTAAACCTGTATGACCCATATTCAGTACTAAATGACGTAAGATCTCTCGAATCCTCTTCCAAAGGAATTTGATGAAACCCCGAAATTAAATATAACACAGAAAACCATTTGGCCCTACCTAGTTGATCTAATATAGAGTCAATTCTTGGTAACGGAAATTTATCGGGTGTAATTTTCCTATTTATTTACCTGAAATCTATACATAGTCTCCATGCCTTATCTCCTGTTTGAGACTTTTTAGGCACTAGCAATACTGGACTGTTGTATGGAGACGTGAATGGTTCTATTATACCATTTTTGATCATTTTCTGCACTTGTGAGTTAATTTCTGCCGTATGGGCATGAGGTGTTCTATAATTTTTAATATAAACTGGTTACTTATCGTTTAATGCTATTTTCTGAGAATAAAAATTATTACCCGTTAATATATCGTTTTTTAGAGCAAATACATCGGAAAATTCAGCACACAATTTGAAAAAATCTGTTTTTACATAATCGGGCACATTTTGTTCTAATGACTGAAACAATTCTTGACTTCTATTATTCTTTTCTTCGTTAATATTGTATATATGAAATATATCTAATTCTATTGTCTTTAATGTTTTTATTGAAGCTAATACACTTTCATTAGTTGAATTAAGTATTCTTACATACGGATTTTCCCTTGAAACTATACCCCTAGCAACAAATATACCTGTAGTTAATTCCTGTTGTTCAACTACAACATACTGCCTTAAATTTTTGAATTTACTAATTAATCTCACGACTTGACATCTTGGCGTTATTACTACTACATCATCATCCGGACTATTATGTATAGGAATTGTTAATTTTTCACTACCCGCATTTAATGATAACAACCATTGAGAGTAATCTAAATTACATTTGAAGTTTGAGATGAAATCTCTGCCTAAAATTGCGTTAGCGGGAATAGGGAAATTATCAGGAACCACATGAAATGTATGTTGTACTGAATAGTTATTTATAAAAAGTATTCTGTCAATTGTGCCTAGAGATTGTACAGCACCCTCTGTGACTCCTTTGATTTTTATATTACGATTTGTATTAATTATTTGTGAAGGAAAAAAATTCCCTTTTTTCTTAAATATTAGTGAATGGGCTGCAAGAGTTCTGCCTCATTTTCGAGTTCTTAGCATGGGAATCTCCATAAGAAAATCTAAGGTTCGTTCTGGCAAAATTGGCTTCTAAGGTGGGTTCACACCGGCAACCGGACTGCAATCGGACGGCAACTAATCGCGGCAAACGACGTCTCATTTGAAAGGCCTTAACGTCTAGTGTATACGAAAAATAATAGGAAAATTCTAACTACCCCCGTTCATCCCCCACGCAGCACCCCTCATACTAAAAATTAACCAATCATTGTAAACGACGTCTCGAAAGGCCTTAACGTCTAGTATATACACGAAAAAATTCCACCCCCGTTCATCCCCCATGCAGCACCCCTCATACTAAAAATTATCCAATCATAGCAAACGACGTCTCGAAAGGCCTTAACGTCTAGTATATAAATGAAAAAATTCTACCCCGCAGCACCCCTCAAAACCAATCATAGCAAACGACGTCTCGATAGGCCTTAACGTCTATATATGAAAAAAATTCCACCCCCTTCCATCCCCCACGCAGCACCCCTCAAAAGCAATCATAGCAAACGACGTCTCGGAAGGCCTTAACGTATATAGATAAAACAACCACCCAAATATATACCCACCCCAAAGGACCCCCAAATTCAACCCCCCAGACCCATCCCAAAGGACCCCCAACCACCCAAATATTGACCCACCTCCAAATGTTTAGGCCCCCAATCCACTCTCTAAATTACCCAAATGTTTAAATTGAAAAAAATATTACCATAGTCCGGGCGCGAACCATCAACCTTCGCCTCTGAATCAATGCGTCTAACGAACATGGCTATTCGCACTCATAAGTGTTAGTTGCAAAAAGAGGTATAAAAAAAAGAATGCATCAGCTTGGTTTTAAGTAAAATAGACTAAGTGTAGTATGTACATTGAAAATTTAAACAAAGTATATATGACAAGTGGAATGTCGTTGACCTTACTCGATTCTTTTACCATATAGAGAAATATGGGTGTCTGTTAGATGTAAGAAATCGACAGGTCTAAACACGTTTTGTGACAGGCACTAAAAATATCGAATATACAAAGAACAAATGATAAGTTACAAAAAACTATTCGTCTAAATTTTCAAAGGCAATTTTTTACCTTAAACTTCCTATAGAGATATTTTTGAAGGCAATTTTTTACCTTGAACTTCCTTTGGAGTTGGTTAGATTTTGGTGACTGCCTGCTTTCACCTTACAGGCTGTGAAGATACGGCTAGCTGTCTGCTTGATGTGAAAAAGGTAACGTGGATAGCTTCTTCAACGTTGAGTTTGAAGGCAGGTATTTACCCGGGCGAAGTGGACTATAGAGGCACACGCGAGCACTTCTATCAAATTGTTGGCGTGAGAGATTTCTTTCTCCGAGAGAGCTGACACTAGGTTTTCAAATAAATCCGTTTCGAAGGACCAATTAATGTTCAGATCCTCTGGTTTTTAGGATCCAAACACTAGTTTCACGAACTTGTCGTGATTTACACGAAACTCTCGATTGAGAGAATGTGTGTCTAAAATGAAATAAAGATTGGAAAATCTTCAAAACATATATTTAGGTACCAGAATCAAAAACTAAGACTCTGGCAAAATAATAGGAACAATACTAAAAAAATTATTTTTTTTGACACTGACTTACAGGAGAATGATATCCTGATTTTTCACAAAATATAACACGCTAAAACTTGACTTAACAGGTTTTGTCTATATCTAAACTAAACTACTCAACATTTTTGAAACATATTACATGGAATGTCAAATGATCAATCTAAAAGTGGTTGCAAGTTCGGTTGCTTTTTAACATCTTGAGAAAATGTTTTCAATTTAGTTTAAAGAGATTTGAACACTTCACACATTTTAGAAGAACATAAAGGACGGTAGTGATGAATTTCCCAACATGACAAGTTTCTTCCAACTTTATCTCATAACTTTTACAAAATATTTTGTTACCTATCTAGAAACCAGAAGCCAATAATATAACCTTTAGGATAAACAAATTGCAAATCTAATTGAAAAACAATATTTTCTCTTGTCCAGCTTTTTGAAAATGTAAAAATGCCAGAGAATCACTCATATATGTTAAACATTAAGATATAATTTTCATGTTATGGTTTGTAATTGGGAATATTAATATGTAATTTGATTTTATTATGAATGCAGATTTGTGGGGGTGTGTTGTAGGAACAATTCTACATGTGAAGCTAGCTCGAGATATAAATATTGTAACTTGTGTTGGTACCACTGTGTGGAAAGTTAGTTTTGCTTTTTTCCGAGTAGGTGTTAATTTACTCACTTATTGAGTACACGTGTGTTTTTGGGATCATTTTCTCATAAATATAACTATTTAGTCTCCTCGTGTCTGATTTCTTTTATTGAAACAACAACAATCGTCTCCATATGCGTGACAGGAAAACCGGTCGGTATTTTTTAATAGATACCAGTGCTGATATATCAGTAGTTCCTGCCGACTCTAAAATCAAATTCGACCCAGCCAATATTGAGCTTTTCGTGGCTAATAATACGCGCAGAGACACTTATGGCGAATCACATCGCGAATTGGTATTGGGATTGCGTGGACCTATTAAGTGGACTTTCTGCATCGCGGCCGTGCCTCACAACATTATAGTAGCAGCAGGGGGATTATGAACGCTCGATTCGTTCGAACCGAATACGCCATGTTTTCCCGAAATGGCGATTATAAACGCTATAGCATTTCCTTTGTATAGCATTTCCTTTCTCTCACACTGTATATTTATTTTCACCATCACCTGTTCGCTCCTCAAGCACGGTCTCCTATCAAAACTATGCTTTGTTTTTGACTAGTCTTATAGTCCTGGACTGAACAATTACATTATAGTGAGGTTGAATTTATTTACTAATCGTTGATTTATAATATTGTCACGGAAATGAATATAATTGTACGTACCTACGTAATAATTGTTATTTTTTCATTCACGTTATTGTATTACTATGTATTTGTTTTCCATTGATAATATGTTTAGTTTCAGAGCCATTCGATCATAATACATGGTGGTAATATTTTTTTTTCATTTGTCAAATTATAGGTTGTATTCAGAAAGTATACAATAAATCAGCTGTTGCAGCGATCACATGATCACAATACCAATAAGTATTCTAGTACATTTTTCGTACACTACCTATTCGCTCAGTGTGAACTTCGACATTCTCCAATATTTATTTTTGGTTCCGTGCATGTTCTATCCTCGAGTGAATGAGAGTTTATTTTCTACTTTCGAATATTGGTAACACCGATTGTCATACGACTTTCCGGCTCATGGAAGTAAGAAGGAGAGAAAAGATCAAGCAGAGGTCGAGGAGATCTGTCGTTCCTCATAGTGTCTCAGTATCTTCAATCTTTTTATATTTATACCATTCAGTCATTTAGTAATTTGAAATTTATGACTTTCAGTTTTTTGTGAACCCTCTGGAGTAAAGGGGTATGTATTTTTTTGGTAATTCTATTCCAGTTTTTCCTTCACTATTTTTATTTCACTCAACACGTGTTGGAATGGGTTGTCATTTTACCTATTTCACAGGTTTTAAGGAGAGGCTTACTTTTAAAACGAGGCCGACTCTCAAATCGAGGCCTATTTCTACTTGGGGGCCCATCCTCAAAGCGAGTTCAAATTGGTGGATGCGGGGCTTAAGTCAACCCTTACTCAGTACCGTGCTCAAGCCTACCTTAATATGGTCCAACACCTAGATGTCTAGCTGTCTGGAATTTGAATATTCATACCATCAGTAATGTTACTGTTCACCGTTAGATATCTACATACAAAAATTACCACCATCTAAAAACGATCTGGAGGCAGATTATCTGAGAAACGCTTTGATAAATAGGTATTTTAAGTTTACCATTTTATGTTAATATTTTCATATATATAACTGGATATTATTATGTATCCGACGAATATATCTAGAGGTAATGTTTGATTATAACTATATTAGTTGAATCTGATCAGATTTTATTCATAATTAATTGTAAGTATTTATTTTGGATATCGTCCCAGAAATCACATTTGGACATTTTCTTTTGTCATTATAATATGACTGTATTTATTTGTACATATTCATCACGATTGCTCATTTTTAACAATAAAACATCATTGGGGCTTCTGACTATTATTTAATACTCTTTCTCAAATAATTCAATGGTTTCTGAATTCGATGTCAACAAAAATTTAGTGGCGCTCAAGGCATTGTCACTATCAAATTTGTATCATTCGAACCACGACCCATTGCAGCCAGACGAAGAGCTGCCGTTCGCTGTTTGGCAGAAAAATTTGGGCCATACAATAAATCCTGATTTCAGACCTGTAAATCTACAATCACTTACCAAAATGAATCGAAGATCATTTGAAGACACTAGACACGACTTCCGACGAGGAATAGAAGAGGACGACTTGGACGCATTGCGTCGCACCGTATCTCAGACAGCGCCACAAGGAAAGTCCCATAGAGGACGAGGAAATGCAACAAGGAGAAACTACCAGAAAGCCCGAGTGAGTGGAATGAGAAACGACCGCTCACATACGACAAAGATTGATTTATCAGAAAGTTCAAAGAGACGGATGTTCCCTGGTATTGAGGAAGCCACCCATGTCATGAATCAGCAGTACTCCTAAATCCCGATGAAATCATGCCTGCTAATCATAACGCAACTTCATTGCGTGACGATATCGACTCAATGAATGATAAGTTAAGCTTCCTGAACCGCAAAGGACCGAAATATTTTTCCAAACTTATCATTTGAACCACGACCCATTGCCGCCAGACGAAGTGCTGCCGTTCGCTGTTTGGCAGAAAAAATACGATGCGATCCCTAAACGACGGCAAATGCTCGATGACAATTTTGTTGTCGAAAACATTTCGAGTGGTGTTTTGTTCTTCTCGTTCGCTATGTCTAGCCTTTTTTAACAGTTGGTTTGAGCACAGTATAGGAACGAACCAGTAGTATTACTATTGTGAATTTCATTCATAAATTGCCAGAGCTTTTGATGACCTTGAACGGATCGCTTTACGATTCGTTCCACTTTTCCATAGGCGTAGGTAACAAAAATTTTGAAATGACTTAAACGTGTTAAATGTTTTTTCTTAAATATTGTAGAACAGTACACTGATGAGTGAATAAAACAATAGTCTCATTTAAAATATTTATTGGCTTACACCCTCTACCCATTGCAAAAAAATGCGTATAAACTATAAAGATAATAATTTTTGTTTGTCCGGAAGGCCGTAAAAAGATAAGCACTGAATAATAAATAATGTTATTCGCAAATTCACAACTTGCACTTTAGTTGAATCGCAGCACAGCACTGGCCGCCGGATGGGATACTCATCCGAACAACGTTGTAGGTCACAGAGAACTCGGGAGTTTGACGTCACGAGATAACATACTGATTCGTTCCTATACCGTGGTTTGAGGTTAATATTAGTTGAAAGTAAATTTAAATTTGAAACAACAAACATTTTTCTGTTATTTGAATTATATATAATATCAAGAGAATAAAAGGTAAAGATGTTTAGAATTATTACGTTACTTGTTTTAATTGCTAAATATGTGTTTGACTGTTTAGGTACTTAATAACTATTCCCTGCTGTTAACTTTATATGAAAAATGTCCTTCAATATGAATGAACTTCATCGGATGGTTTTAATTGATTTTATTGAAAGCCACCTCTCTTCCGCTCGTGGATTATTTTCCGGACCGAAAAAAAAATTGGGTAGAATTGTCACAAAAATTAAGTTCCTTGGGATATTGGGAGAAAACAACTAAGAAATGGCGAAAGGTATATACCACTGATTTTTCTATACGGCCACTTCATACAGAACTAATTATTAAAGTAAGAAACTTGGCATGCATAATTTATTTCTGAATTAAAATAGCCATAAGTTATCAACAGTTTTACTTAGGGTGCTAGTTATAATACATGTCTTAATTTTTCACATTTAGCCATGGGCAGATATAAAATACCTATTGAAAAAAAGCATCATTGATTAAAAGGGATATTAGTATGACTGGAGGGGGTGCAGGTTCACAATCCAAACTGAATGCCTATGAAGAAAGAATTGTAGGCACATTAGGAAAAAGCTTCATTGGAGGAGTGGGAAGTACTGAATGTGGACTGATTATTACTGAAAGCTTCCAAAAAACACATCTTTTGTGATGTCCTCTGCTATTAAGGTATGTATCAAATAATACTTATGTTCTTCTACGAATGAAATGTGAATTATTCAATAGTTCTTCAAAGTCTTATATCCTTCAGCTTCAAGAAGGTCAGACAGAAGGTCAACAATAACAAAAGGGACTCATTTCACATGACTTACCGAAACTAGTGCCTTCAGCTACTGTGGTAGATAAGGAAGTAACTATGCATTGATTTTTAATTAAAAGACTTGATATTAAAAGGTTTGTATGATTATAACATGTTTTCTTTTAGATTGGTGATCTTAATATTGATGGCTCTTACAAAACAGTTATAAATGATGTTGATTACATGAAACACAATTTCCAACCATGTGGCAAAGAAAATTATTCCAACATCTTGGTGAGTAAATATTACAATTTTTATGGATCAGAAAATTATGTTTTTTTACCCTGTAGGCTGCTACAGCCATAGACCATAAAGTTCAAAATCATGATCACTTGTATTGCAACAAATCAAAAAAGGAGCGAACAACAGAAGAAGTTGAAAAAGAACTCTACCTGGAAACAATTGAAGAACTTCGGGAAATAAAAAGTGGGGTTTCCAGTATTTCTAAACATATGATGAACATTTGTGAAACATTAAAGGACATCAGTAACATCTTGGAAAATTAACAACATGGGGATACTTAAATGATAAATGTTAGACAGGTGTTATTTGTCTGTGATTATTAATAGAAATAATTTTAAGTTTGATATTAAAATTTTATGTTAATAAATGTTTATTTCATCAATTTACTTTTGTTTGTTCAAAGCAGATAAATATACTGGGGTGTTCTATAACTGATTGTCACATATACTTATATTTTTTGTGGTTTGCTGAAATAGGATATTGCAACAATCACTACTGCTTTGAAAGAGTGACATCAATAAAATAAATGTAGTCATTACTAAAGGATTGTTTATTGTTATTTTATAAACTTCTATTTAGACATGTGAAAAATACAATCAGCTTTCTCTCTAAAATTAGATTTCCTTAAAATTATTTCACAAAATTCAGATGTTCTTAAGCAGTCATTATATAAAAAACATCAAGATAAAATTAATTTTTCCATTAAAAAATATTTAATTCTCTCACATGTGAATTCTAAATTGAACCCTTGATTAAACTTACACTTAAAAAACATCTCAGAAAAATAAAGCAGTTAATAAAATTATTCAACTATGAAAATACTATAATTCAAATAAATCATAATATTCTTTAACATCTATGCATTCTCAAACAAAACGTTAATTTCTAAAATATCGATTTACAATTTTTTGCCGTGCTAAAACACCTTCATTTTGTATTCTGTTATAGTGTAACTAATATTAATGTGATGACTTTGAATTGTATTACAAATTTTATGCAGGTTAATTTCAATCCACTTTATGAATTTGAATTACATCTAAAAAGCATTATTTCACAATATTCGAATTTATGAAGTTTTATGCACGCCATTGGGCGGCTTTTTTCCTTCAAAGAGATTAAAAATATGGGTCATCACATTATTCAGTAATCGAGCCAAAATCACATGTTAAATATCTGGGATACATAATACAACACAACACCTTGCACAACTTGCATATCACATCTCAAACTACTAAAGCCAAAGTAGCTATGCGGCAGCTATATCCATTGATCTGTCGAAATAGCCGTCTCTCAATTGAGAATAAACTACTTTTATAAAGACAGGTTATTCGACCGACAATGACATATGGCTACCCGGTGTTCTGGGAAACCAGCAAAGCGCAATACAACAGTATGCAAGTTGTGCAAAATAAATGTATTAGGATGGCGGTTTGGAAGGGAATCTTCCTCAATAGACTTCCGAAAAACTCCATCATTCACGAAAGAGCCAATATTCCTCGTATTAAGGAATATATACACAAATTAGCTTGTAACTACTACAACTATTGTCTTCCGGATAGTGTTAAGGAGACAATGAAACTCCCGCGCAAGCAGTTTCAGAGGGTACAAACTCTTGCATGCTAACCTTCCAATAGAGTTCCTACCAGAGCTCAACACCACCTAAGCATTAATTCTCTAATCGTACACTCTGTAAATTTGTAAATATATCTACATAGGAAGAATGATTGGGAAGGATGAAAGAGGGTGAAAGCGTATGTAAATAAGGACGAAAGGACTGTGTATGGGCAATAGATAAGGTAGTTAGGAAATTGTAATTTTAATGTTATCATTTTTATCATTACATCTAGAATTAACTTTTTATTTTCAATTTTCTTTTATTTTCTGCTGTTAAACTTCAACAAGCCTTTAACATGTGACTCTGTTTTTCGTAAGCTTTTCAGAAACAATACAACAAAATCTCTGTGGGAATGTAAGCGGTCTAGTTCGAACGATCTGATTTTATGTCATAAACTATCGTAACAAACGGGTAATGCAGCAGCAAAGAACCGTTGTTGAGGGAGTTTGCAGCTATGGAGGACTTTAATGGAGCCTGAACACCGGCGAAGTGGCATTGCTGCGAACTATTGATTATCACAGGTCCCCAGTGCACTGTGGATAATGTAAATAGTTTTTGTTAATAACCTCCGTATAATGTACTTTATAATTTCTGGTTAAATAAAGATTTATATTATACAATCAATAGCGATATCATTAATATCAGCATGTTCTACAACTTCACCTTCATGTGGTAAATGTACATTATAAGTAATACACATGTTATGTAATACAGCAAATGATTTAATAATTTTGTTACAAATTATTTATCATTTCTTGAGGTTCTTTTTCGTAATAAGCAACGAAAACGCATTTTCAACACACCAATTGTCCTTTCCATTACATTTCTTGCCCGAATATGGGGATTATTATACCTTGACTCTGGAGTCCCATCAATTGCATTTAAAAAAAGGTGTTATCAAAACTGTGCTTTGAAGGTATCCAGAATCACCAATCAACCATGCTTGCTCGTCTTGTTCTGAATGGTTCTCCATAAACCTCTTCATTTGTGAATTATGCCATATAAATGAGTCATGGCTTGCTCCCCTGAAATTCGCAAATATATTAATTATTTTTATATTGACACTGCATATTATTTTACAATTTATGGAATGAAAGCATAAAATATATGAAGATTGTATTAATAACCCAATTTATAATTGTTAAAGAGTTACTAATAATTTCTTTTCTAGAAGTTCTTGTACCATAGGCTTAGTTTGACGGAAAAGCTCAATAAATCTTTGATCATATGAATCCCTAAGATGTCTACGCATTAGAATAAGTCTGCGGTTTCGCCTCCTCCTTTCATTATTCCGTCGTATTAATCTGTCGATTGGTAGCATTTCAAATTATTGTAATGTGAGAGAATACAAAACGAAAAATAAAGGTATCTATCAACAAACCAATTTTAAATAACAGAAAAAGCTTATATTATATTTTTCCTATGTTACTATCATAAATGTCAATTCTTTCAAAATGAGTTATTTGACCTACTTTTATCGAAAAAGCGAGTTTAACCGAAAATGAATTCGAAAATGGTTCATGATCTGGGATCCGAAGCGAGAGCTTTTCGCATCGAATTTGGGTTCGTATCGAGGATAAACTCGAATCCTGTGTTCGTAATCCCAGTGGAGATCTTTTAAACCATCAAGAGTTGACTGAAATAAGAGGTACAAGTTCATTGTCTCCTCCCGAGAATTGTAGTGTGTACCATCACATTATAACTAGGGGCACTCCCATTGCCGAGCGCGCTCGTAGGCTCCCACCGGAAAAATTAAAAGCGGTCAAGTAGGAAATGATCGCACTGGTGGAAGCGAGTATTTGTCGCCCATCCAGTAGTCCATGGGTTAGCCCCGTGCAATTAGTAGAAAATAAAGATGGTACGTGGCGTTTATGCGCAGATTATCGTCGGCTTAACGCTATCACAATCCCTGATAGGTATCCAACCCCACATTTACACGACTACTCCTTAAATCTGAGCAGTAAAACGGTATTCTCGTCTCTAGATTTACAAAAGGCATATCATCAGATTCCGATGGCGCCGGAAGACACAGAAAAAAAACGCGATTATAACTCCGTTTAGATTGTTCGAATATTTGTATATGACATTCGAGCTGAAAAACGATAGCCAGTTTTTTAACGATACATCAATCGAGCTTTAGGCGGTTTAGATTATATATTCATTTACATCGATGACATAGGCCATACGTAAGTTCGAGAGACCAAAAACAGTGACGTCCTTACGTCGGTTTCTTGGTATGCTCATTTTTTATCGTCGTTGCCTGCCCAACGCCGCCGCGACCCTCGCGCCGCTTAACGTGTACTTAGCAGGTGCTGTCAAAAATGACGAACGGGAAATAGCGTGGAGAGTCCAAAGGCCACGCAAGCGTTTGGAAAAGTGAAATGCGATTTGACAAATGCGACCTTACTGGTTCACCCCCGCATAGACGCGGAGATCAGAGTCGTGACTCATCGGAACTGTGCATGGGAGCAGCGTTAAAACAATCCTCTGGTAACCACTGGGAACCGTTAGCTTTCACAAAAATTTCCTTTTGCTCAGATTGAAAATAGCGCTTACAATAGAGAACTCACCGCAGTATACATCGGGATAAAATATTTTAGACATTTTTTTGAAAGTCGCGAATTCAAGGTTTTTACCGATCATAAACCATTAGTATTCGCGTTTAGACAGCGTAGAGACAAAGAATCCCCTCGACAGCTCCGTCAGCTATCTTTCATTGTAGAATTTACCACGGAATTTATCCATTTGGCCGGTTCCGAAAACGTCGTGGCCGACTAACTTTCTCGAATCGACGCTCTTGGACTCCCGCTAGAATTTGATTTAAATGAGCTAGTAATTGTGCTAGGACAGTTCGGGACCATTTTCGCGATTTTAACATGGGAATCTCCATAAGAAAATCCAAGGTCCAAAAACTCCAAAATTGGTTCATTTTGGGAGAGGGGGTAAATCTCAATAATTAGTTAGCGATGTCTCAAAGGCATTAACGTCTAGTATACAGTATGCGTAAGTTGCTTCCGAACCTTACACCTTGCACAAGCAAGACAGAAAAACAGCTGAATGAGAGAGGAAGATAATTATACGCGGTCATCGAATGGTCATCGACGCGTGTATTTAATTCCAGTTAGG